>CAWUFW010001844.1:1077500-1125000 GCA_963921515.1 Calotriton arnoldi | reverse complement strand
CCTAGTCCGTACAGACATGACAGCAATGTACTACATACAGAAACAGGGGGGAACACGCACTCTGCAGCTTTCACACCTAGCTCAGAGCATATGGAGATGGGCCATTCCGCAAAAAATATATCTCCTTGCAGAACACCTCCCAGGGGTACACAATCAAATCGCAGATCTGCTCAGTCGTCAAACACAGCAGATCCACGAATGGGAACTTCATCCTCAAGTTCTTCTTCCATTCTTTCATATGTGGGGCCACCCAGAAATAGATCTGTTCGCTACACACCAAAACGCAAAATGCCCAACCTTCGCGTCCAGGTATCCACACCCATTGTCCAAAGGCAATGTGCTATGGATGAACTGGTCAGACAAATTTGCTTACGCTTTTCCGCCTCTCCCACTCATTCCGTTAGTGGTTCGGAAACTCAAACAGCATTCCCTCACAATGATCCTCGTTGCTCCAACATGGGCCCGACAACTATGGTTCACAACCCTATTGGAACTATCAGTAGTTCATCATCAAAAGCTACGCCTCTCACCCAAGCTTCTCACTCAGAACCATGGAGAGATGACATCCAGATCCCAATCAACTCAACCTTGCGATTTGGCACCTGAGGTCTTAGAGTTTGGCTACCTCAATCTCCCGCCAGACTGTATGAACATCATTAAAGAAGCTAGACGTCCTACCACCAGGGCATGCTATGCAGCAAAATGGAAACGATTTGTCATTTATTGCACAAACAACAAAATAAATCCACTAGATGCTTCTATTCAGAACATTATCTGCTATCTCTTGCATCTGCAACAATGTAACCTAGCATATACATCTAGTAGGCTACATCTAGCTATCATAACAGCCTATCTCCAAAACAGACAACATTTGTCTGTTTCGAGTGCCCGCTATCAAAGCTTTTATGGAAGGACTTAAGAGAATAATTCCACCCAGAGTTCCGCCCTCTCCACTGTGGAACCTAAACGTGGTCCTTACCAGACTCATGGGTCCCCCTTTTGAACCTCTCCACAAATACGAACTACAGTTCCTCACTTGGAAAGTAGCTTTTCTGGTCGCTATCACATCTCTCAGAAGAGTTAGTGAACTCCAGTCATTAACCATACAAGAACCATTTTTACAAATCCATCATAACAAAGTGGTTCTTAGGACTAATCCTAAATTTTTACCCAAAGTCGTATCTGCCTTCCATCTCAACCAGTCTGTTGAACTCCCAGTGTTTTTCCCTCAACCAGACTCAGTGGCAGAACGAGCTCTTCACACGTTAGACGTTAAAAGAGCATTACTTTACTATAGTGAAAGGACAAAATCCTTTAGAAAGACCAAACAACTCTTTGTGGCTTTCTCCCCACCTTACAAAGGCAATCCCATCTCAAAAACAGGAATTGCGAGGTGGATTATCGAATGCATCCAAATATGCTTTATCAAAGCCAAACGCACATTAACCATTCCCCCTAGAGCTCATTCCACACGCAAACTAGGGGCTTCTATGGCATTCTTAGGGAACATTCCCCTAGATGACATCTGCAAAGCAGCAACTTGGGATACACCTTCACAAAACACTATTGTGTAGATGTGCAGGCAAAACAACAAGCTAGTGTGGGCCAGGCTGTATTAAGAACACTTTTTCAAACCACTGCAACAGATACAGGTAGCCATTGCTAAGGAGGTAACTGCTGTATAGTCTATGCAAAAGTATACGATCTGCAGCTCATATGCCTTGAACGGAAAATGCTACTTACCAGTATGCATCTATTCTTGGCATGTAGAGCTGCAGATTCGTATACGCCCACCCACCTCCCCGGATACCTCTATCTGTTCCAGTACTATCTTACTTAGATACATTACACATGGACATCTCTTTCTACTTCTTACTACTCCATCGTAACCCTTCGTGGCAAAAACAATCTAAGGATGGAGTCGATGCCCATGCGCACTATCATCCTAGGGAGGAGTCACCTACCTCATGACTACAAAGACTTCTTCCAAGACAAAAACAAAGTGCAAACATCCGAGCCCAACACCAGATGGCGATCTATGCAAAAGTATACGAATCTGCAGCTCTACATGCCAAGAACAGATGCATACTGGTAAGTAGCATTTTCCTTTACCTACCTGTACCAAGATCTGCTTGGTTCTAGAAAATAAAATAGAATATACCTTTTTTTTTTTAATACTTTCCTAATTGGTCAGGATTCAGTCTCTGAGCGTGTGCCATCAGTCTTGAATGAGTGAATTCAATAAATGCTTAACACACCCTCTGGGTAAGCCTAACACTACCACAAAGAGAGCTGTTAGTACTTACCTAATTTAGCCTCTGCTATACCTCTAGGGACTCCCTGGGCTCTGTGCACACTATACCTTACTTTAGTATAGTTATACAGAGCCAGCTTCCTATAGTGGATGCTTAAGATTTTTAAATTGTCTTGAATGTACAGAGTAAGTAGGTTTTTATTAGGCCTGGATGAAATTTAAATGACTTCGGCATGATTTGCGTAATTTCTGGAATTTCATGCTGCTATTAATTAAAATTCCTCAAATTATGCCATTATGCAATTTCTCTTAATTACGCATTATTTGTGGTAAAGATTTACTGTGAACTCACAAACAGAAAGCGAGCGGCTGTCCTTTCATCAAACTGACGTATGGGCGTATTTCAAGTTCAAGTATAGTGCAAGAAGATGGATTAGTATTTCACATAATTAGGTGTCGTTTTACAGAAATTTTGGGAGAGCTAATTCTGCAAATTTTGCACACCCCTATTTTTTATGTTCTTTCTGATCCTTAAATACCTAATAGCGTCCCGGCAGGTAATGATTAAAGACAATTTCAGAAAACACACGATATTTACAGGAAGGAGGAGACAAGGAGGCAATAATTGTTATTGCAACAGAGCGGTCTATATTTAAGATCAGGTGAACAAAATCAATGGCGGCACTATTTTACAATAGATGTACATGTAACCTGTACAAACTTGTGCACATGGGTGCTCGTGAAAAAACCAAAGTGAGCAGTGCTACTAGGGTGCTACTTTTGATCGTTTTGCAGCAGTCTCCCTCCTACAACTACGCAGCACTCTTTTATATGACTAACCTGGTCCTGAATATGACCTAAACTCATTACAGGTCAAAACGCCGTCGACCACCCAGCGCAATTTTTGATGCAACCTCTGTGGTTCAGCAAATTACCTATCTCCTCTAAATTCTTGTAAATGAATTTGAACCACTAGAGATGTTAAAAATAAAAAAATAAAAAAAAATATTAAAAAGTCTTTGTATATATTGTCATTAATGTTTCCTTTGCGGCGTTTTTTTCGTTGTCCCACTTGTCACATGCGCCGCTCACTTTGGGTTTTTCACGATCACTCGTGCACAAGTTTATACAGGTTACATGCACATCTATTGTAATATAGTGCCGCCATTGATTTTGTTCACCTTATTTCAAATATAGGCCGCTCTGTGCATTTGTTGCAATAACCATTATTGCCTCCCTGTCTCCTCCTTCCTACAAATATTGTGCATGCTTTCTGAAATTGTCTTTTATCATTACCTGTTGAGACATCGTTTGATATTTACACTTATTACCCAGGTCTCAACTGGGTCTACGGGTAGCCTTTGTGTGGTTTGTTTACAACTCTCTGATCCATGAGCATATGCTTGCTGCAAGCATATTTATATGTGGAAGACTCCGTGTTGGGAAATAGAATACAAACCTGAATACTAGACCTGCAACATGGTTATTTTCTGAATTGAGCAAGGAGTAGTGGGAAAACATGCGCGTGTTGGCTCTACAGTTGCTTTGAGCTGGTTCTAAGTGGAAGGCATATTTTCCTTTTCATTGTCCCCTTACTTTTGGGGTTTCTCATCTAAAGTCAGGACTTGAAGGGTTTGGACTTCCTTATAACTGGTGTTTTCTCCTTTCTTCACAGTGGCACACTGCGCATCCTCCCGCCAGATCATCTCACATTGGAAGAACTGCACGCGGCATGACTGCCCTGTGTGCCTGCCATTGAAGAATGCCGGTGACAAGCGCAACCAGCAATGTAAGACTACAGAGTACTGTGGGCAGTGCATAGGTATCCCTAACACCTGCACAAGGTTGAGACCGCATTGGTGCTGTTTGATGGGGGAGGGTGGGCAGTGTCATTCATACTGACATCAAGATAGTGCGGAGACAGCCTAAAGTCAAAGTCTCTGGCATCTGTGCTACCTGAAAGTAAGGTCTAGGGTATCCATACCTCCTGAAGGTAAGGTCTGGGACATATGTATGCTTACTGGGGAGGGCCACAACATTGTATCATTTGCTGGTTTAAGGGATAGGTTTGCCATACAATTTGCCGATGAGTACATGGATCACTGTGCAACTTGTGAAGTATTTTGGAGTCATCTTTAATATTTGTTGGGTTAGGGCAACTGCGTCTGTACTGCCTTTATCGCAATTCTGGGTATTCTTACCAACTTCAAGGAAATTTGCGGGCATAGTTATGGTCGGCTGAGGAGGACAGAGCCATCCGTACATTTGCTGGGAAGAGCATCTGGTGCAGAGATTCCTAAATTCCTCCACACGGGATGACCAGGGCATCAATACAACTTGCCTGAGCATCAGTATGGTCTTATGTACAGGACATTGACATCCTTACTACTTGCAGTGGGGGGCACTAACCTTCATAATGCCTTTTGGAGCTTTGTGTTGCCCAAGGGTGTAAACAGTCTTACTGCCTTCAGAAGAGGCTCAGTGCATTGATCTTCTGCATACTGAAGGGGGTTTGGGCAGCCGCACTGCTTGCTCCTTAGGGTCTGTTACAGGGCAACTCTTTGTTCCATATAGTGTCTGCAGGACAGCATGCCTTAAGTTGCTTGGACCCAGATTCTTTCTGTAGCAGCATGAAACTTACCTGTGCATGAGAAACTTCTACACCAACCCATTTCCTGATGCGTTACCCTTTTCTCATTTGTAGCTTTACTAGTGGGAGCAGCTGTCGGTCTGGGCAATGCCAGCTCTGTGGGTGTAGGACCGCCCAATGCTCAGACAATAAACACTACTAGCCAGATCGACCCCAGCTCCATCGAGAGGGCGTATGCAGCACTGGGACTAACCTACCATGGGAGCCAAATGCAGACGCAGCCTCAAGCTCAGGTTAAGGGCCAGCCTACCGGGTTGTCACCTCAAGGAATGCGATCCATGAACACCATGGGTAAGTCCATCTTGGGGCATCTTCGCTTGTTTTGTTCCCTCTGACCAGCTATCCTTCCCGCTTCAGAGCTTTATAATTCTTGTCAAGTTCAGCAGGGTTTGGATGTTTTCTATTGTAAGATGTATGCATAGCATTAGTAAGTTGGTGTTGTCTATCTAGAAGAATTTGCTTGGCTTGCATTTTAGAACTTTTTATCGCTTCTTTTTCCATGGGCAGGTGGCAATCCTCTGGGTGTCAACGGCGGTGTAGGGGGTCCAGCTTCCAGCCTAATGCCCGACGCCATGCTACACTCGGCGATGAATTCCCAAAAGTAAGACTGTTTATCTGGATTTTCCTTCATGCGGATGGTCTTCTGTCTTTTATTACAATGACTTATGGCAGTTGGTACTTCATGTGCATGTACAAGAATAGGGCGTGATACTGGAGATAGTATGCCTTTGCCCGCTCAGGAAGTGTTAACTTTGCTGCTAGATGGGGCTATAAGGCAAGTTAGGGCATCACAAGAAAAATACCTAATCCCCCAGTGTTGTAAATAAACTGTTTCTACTATTCAGTGAAGTAGATGTTGCATGGTTCTGGCAAGGGTTGCCATTGACAAAGTTCATTTGTAAGTTAAGGTTGTCCTTTCAAGTGAAATTGTTTCCCCTTCAGTGCATCCTGGATCAGCTTTTGTAATGTGCCACATGTTTCTCCTTTCTGCTCAATAAACCTTCCAGTGCTTTGGAGTGCTAGATGTACAATTAAGGGATCATGCTGAGCTTGGCAAACACAAGGAGATGGACGGAGCACTGAAACTTTTCAGACACTCACCCCAGTCACAGGTCTGGGTTGAATCCATCATCGTTCTTTAGCTCACTTCGCCACCTCAGTTCAAACCCAGCAATATGCAAATCAGTCTGACCCTGTGCCTCATGGGAACAGTCCAGCCCGAACTGCCAAGCCAGGTCTTCCCTGAACCGCAAACAAGCATCCTGGGACCGGTTTCGGGGTAACACCCCTCATCAGCCAGGCTAGCTTGAATCCAGTGGCAAAGTGAGCAAGGGACCCACGTCTGGGCATACCCTGCCAACTTAGGGCGAACAAAGCAAACACAAGGAGATGAACATCATGCTGAGCTTGAACAGAGACTTGTTTAAAACCTGTTCACCTTGTACTGCACTGGTCCTCCCTGTCACCATTCTCTGTTGGTAATCTGTTACCACAGGTTGGCTACTTCAATTACTCTAACAGTCAATGAAGGTGACTTGACTGTTGTAATCCTTCTATTACGAGCACCTACCTACCATCCCAACTGACTACATCCATGGGAAAGGAGCCTGGCTTTCCTTGAACTGATTGATGTGCGTAGGCATGGGTGCAGCGCCTCCTCGGACCCCCCCCTTCATTTAAATTCGATAGTATTTGTACTGTGTAGTAGCACTAGTGTTACTGTGGTTTACTGCTAGAGAGTTACATGTTAGTGAGGGGATTTGCCATGGGTGTATGTGGTCACATTTCTTCACCTCCTGTCCATCTCTTTCCCCTTAAAGTCCAATCATGACTGAGAGTGCAGGAGTGGGCAATCTTGGTTCAATGCCCACTGCAGCTCCCCCATCAAGCACCGGGGTTCGCAAGCAATGGCATGAAGACATCACACAGGACCTGCGCAATCACCTTGTTCATAAACTGTAAGTAGCATGTACATTGGATGAACAGCATGTTGGTGAATACTGTGAGGATATCACAGCTACCTGGTGTAGAATGAATAGGAAGCCATAATATTGGCATGCTTGAGGATTAGTTGATTCGTGAGGAATGGGGTTGGTTTCTTGTGTTACCTAGTTTTGCAGCGTGAATCCCTTTCTGGATTCACATGCTGTGCATTATTCCGCCATTTAGTGGTTGGGTCCGGAATTGTCTTTTTTTTTTTTTTTTTTTTTTCTTGTTTTGGTCGCTGTCGACCACCATTTGGTGGCAGGTACGTCCCCTTAGTGTGACGTCAGACGGTATCCTGGAGGTCGACGTGCGTGGTGGCCATCTTCAGATTATTTTTTCCGTCGTTGGGTCTGGAAGCAACACGAGAAGCTCTGAAGAAAGTTTTTCGTTTATCCCAGAAAAGACTTAAAAGAAGACTAGCATCGAATGGTCATCGAAGAGAAACCAAACGATCGACGCCGCACCCGAAGACAGGAGCAAGGCGTCCGTTTAAACACCAAAGGACCAATCTGGTCCACAAATGGCGAGGTAGGTGTCATGGAGAATACCCCTTTCAAATTCTGCCCCAAGTGCCACCACAAGTACGCACAGCACGACCCACACGACGTGTGCAATCTGTGCCTGCCGAAGGACCATCAAGACAAGGATTGCGAGGCCTGCGCAGCGTTCCAGCCGAAAACGCTCAGGACACGTCGAAACCAAAGACAGGCCCACTACGCCACAATGTCGCAGCCGTCGAAGAAACCTTCCATGAGGGACATGGGTTTCTCCAGTGATGAAGAGGAGCATGGGGCTCCAGCAGAATCGACCCACGAAGGATCGGCCGTCGAAATACTGGAAAAGGACTCCGAAAAAACCCACGCCGAAAAGAGGGCGAAGGAGTCGAGAAAGAAGACGGAGAAGGTAAGACACAAAAATCCGTCGAAACCGAAGGGCCACGAACAAAAAACACCCAAGGCAGCCCCGACGCCGAGCAAGAAGGCAATCGAGGGCCAGCCGCGATCAAAGGAATCCCACGGAACCCATCCAAGGGTTACCGAAGAGGAAAGATCGCAAAAGGCACCAAAGCCAAGGGTCGACACCGAACCCTCAAAAAAGGGCTCAACATCGCCGAAAAGTAACGTCGATGCCGAAAAGAAGAGAAAGTCCCTGGCCTCCGTCGCCGAGAGGGCCCTCGGTCGAAAAAAAGAGAAGGCTCGAGGAGGAAATGGCTCTGCTCCTACAAAAGAAAAAAGAATTCGCATCATTAAAGGATTTTCCGATCCCGAAAGCACCTGCCGTCAAACCAGAGCCGGAAAACGTCGACGCGGAAGACGCCGAGGGTGAGGAAGAAGCGATCTTCGACTCACCACCAACGCCGGAACCTCGAGTAATACGGAGATGTCCCGGAGGAAGAGAAACTCAGAAAACTTCGAGGACACAAGGAACGATCTCGACACCGAGAGCCCAGAAGAAGAGGTCTGCAGCTACCCTTCGAAAGCATCACCCCCAGATGACATTGCTTTCTACAATGAGGTAGTAAAAAGAGCAGCAAACCAATTTGGGGTTCCCCTGGAAGAAGAAAAAGGGGACACATGTTTCCTGCTGGAAACACTAGCACCTGCTACTAAAGGGACACAATACCTACCCATGTTACCAAGTATCCTGGATCAGGGCAAAGAAGCCTTTAAAGAGCCAGCCTCAAACAAGGGAGTAACTCCCAGAGTGGAGAAAAAATATAAGCCCTCTTCAAAGGACCCAAAATACATACAAGGAAGTACTATACCTGACTCCATCATTGTAACCACGTCCAGAAGGAGAGCAAACGCAGTCTCCAACACAAGGCCTCCAACAGAGAAGGAAAGTAAAATTATGGATATGGTGGGGAGAAGGATGGAAAAAGAAGCTGCAACCCAGTGGTTCATTGCCAACTCAAACGCCCTGTTAAACAGATATGGCCACCAACAGTGGGATGAAATTGAAGAGCTCGCTCCTAAATAAACTCCCAGAAGAGGACAGAAAGAGAACAAAATCTATCGTCCAGGAAGGAAAAAATGTGGCTAACACATGCCTAAAGTCAGCCCTAGATGCAGCAGACACTGCAAGCAGGCAAATGTACACTGGAACAATCCTCAGACGGCATGCCTGGCTCAGAATATCTGGTTTTAAACAAGATGTCCAAACATCAATCATCAACAGACCTTTTAACGGAGAAGCTCTATTTGGGGAAGAAGTAGACAAATCCCTCGAACAAATTAAAAAGGACAATAAAAAAGCAAGGGCAATGGGGGCCCTGCAACAAAGAGGTTCTTTTAAAAGAGGAGGCTTCTCTAACAGGAAACCCACAGGTAGAGGGGGCTTTGGTCAAGGACAACAAATGCCACAGCAATCGCAAGGACAAAACCAGCAGTTGGGACAACAGTCTAGCTACCAAGGGTGGCAGCAACAGCAGAAGCAGCCCTTTCGAGGGAGAGGGAATGGCAGAGGAAGAGGCCACTCCTCTAGAGGCAGAGGAAATGGCACAAACTGACTTAATCACAGGGAAAGACCCACACAAAACACCAGTGGGGGGGGGGGGAGAATATCCTTTTTCCACAGAGAATGGCAAAGTATTACAACAGAAAATTGGATCTTAAATTTAGTAAAATACGGATATTGCATGGAACTCACAAGAACCCCACCTGCAAATCCACCAAGGAAGAGAAAATTAACCAAATCAGAACAAACACTACTAAACGCAGAAATCAAGGATCTATACCTCAAACAGGCAATAGAAAAGGTACCAACACATCAGTGTTACAAAGGAAACTACTCCCCTTACTTTCTAGTTCCAAAACAGGATCTATCCCTAAGGCCAATCTTGGACTTAAGATTCATAAACAAGTTCATACTAATGCAGCACTTCAAAATGTGTACACTTCAAGAAATACTCCAGCAAATCCAAAAGTGGGATTATTTGGCAACAATAGATCTAAAGGACGCCTATTTACATATCCCTATGAACAAAAAGCACAAAAAATACCTGCGGTTCTTGCACAACAAGACACTACCAATTCAAGGTACTTCCGTTCGGCATAAAGTCAGCCCCACGGGTGTTCACAAAGTGTCTAGCCGCGGTGGCGGCACATCTGAGAAGAAGCAAGATCCACGTCTACCCCTACCTAGACGATTGGCTAATAAGGGGACGCACAAGACAAACATGTCTCAATCATGTTCAAAAGACAATCCAAACTCTACAAAGACTGGGGTTTTCAATAAACCACAAAAAGTCGTCGACAACACCAGAAAGAGAGAAGACCTTCCTGGGAGCAAGACTAAACACATTGAACGCCAGGGCTTATCCCACACAAGCCAGGATACAAGCTATCCATCAAGAAACAGCCCTCTACCAGAGGGGACAGTCTCTGACAGTGAGGAGGGTTATGAAACTAATGGGCATGATGGCATCATGTATCCCGCTTATCCCTCACGCACGCCTACACATGCGCCCGTTTCAGGAATGGCTCAACAACAGCTGGTCACAGGCCACACGAAGTTGGGAGGATCTAGTGGTTGTTACACAAGGGGTGCAAGCAGAGACACAATGGTGGGCATCCAACAACATAGCACAGGGGAGACCTTTCAGGGACCCAACTCCATCTGCGACAGTCACTACAGATGCATCCCTCAACGGATGGGGATCACATCTCAACCAGCTAAAAGTACATGGCCAATGGAGAGAACAGGACTCCACCAAACACATCAATTTCCTAGAGATGAAAACAGTTTTTCTGGCACTCAAGGCATTCCAGAAACATATTCAGAGGAAGACCATTCTAATACAAACAGACAATACAACCACAATGTTCTACCTCAACAAACAAGGTGGAACAAGGTCTTTTCCACTGAGCAAACTGGCACAGGTAATTTGGCATTGGGCAATAGCCCAAAAGATCCATCTACAGACAGTACATCTACCAGGAGTAGACAACATCACAGCAGACCAACTGAGCAGACAGAACAATTGCTCTCACGAATGGGAGCTGAAACCGACAATAATTAAGTACCTATTCAACATCTGGAGAACACCAGTGTTGGACCTGTTTGCGACAATACACAACAAGAAATGCCAATACTTTACCTCCAGGTTTCCACACCACCTGTCAAGGGGAAATGCACTTTCACTGAATTGGTCTCAAACATTTGTTTACGCCTTTCCACCAATACCCCTGATGCAAAGGGTGCTTCAAAAGGCAAAGGAGCCAGGAACAAATATGATCCTCATTGCCCCAGGCAAACATGGTTCTCCACTCTCCTAGAACTATCCAGGGGAGAAATGATCAGGATCAAAACAGAAAAAGACCTGCTGACAATGCAACCGGGCCAAATCTGTCACCCGGAGCCAGCAACACTGCAACTAGCAGCTTGGCGCCTGAATACATAGAATTTGGGCATCTCAATCTACCGGTAAGAACCATGGAAATACTCAGAGAGGCAAGGAAACAATCCACAAGGAAATGTTATACAGCAAAATGGAAACGATACACCACATGGTGCATCGCAAACAGGACCATTTCCTAAAAGACACAAGACTCTGTTATCACATATCTTACTTACCTCTTGGACAGCAACATCAATTTTTCAAGCCTTAAAGTGCACCTTGCTGCCATAGTGGCATACACAAGAGAAAAATCATGCAAAAGCTTTTTTACTAGACCAGTCATAAAAAGATTCCTAGAAGGAGCCAAAAGAATAGCTCCACAAGAGCTGCACCTGTACCAACATGAAGCTTAAATACAGTACTCACAAATGATGAAGAAACCCTTTGAGCCCATGCATGCAGCAGACATCCAACATATCACCCTAAAGACAGCCTTTCTCATTGCTATAACATCACTACGCAGCGTAAGTGAATTACAGGCTTTAACAATACAAGAACCCTATTTACAGATCCACAAGGATAAAGTGATCTTGAAAACTAACCCACAATTCTTGCCAAAGGTGGTATCTAGGTATCACTTAAATCAAAACATCCTGCTACCGGTTTTCTTTCAAAACCCAGAAACTAAAGCAGAAAGAAGCCTCCATACCCTGGATGTTAGGAGAGCTTTACTATATTACTTGCAAAAAACAGAAAAAATAAGAAAAACAGAAACAGTTGTTTGTTGCACACTCTCATACCAACACAGGATCTGCGGTCACAAAGGCAACTATTGCAAGATGGATAGTACAAGCTATCCAGGTATGTTATGACGAGGCCAAAAGGGAACTAACAATGCAACCAACAGCGCACTCCACTAGAAAGAAAGGAGCAACGCTAGCATTTATGGCCAATGTACCCATTGATTCCATCTGCGCAGCAGCAACATGGGCATCACCACACACCTTCACAAAACATTACTGTGTGGACGTACAGATGAATAAGGAAGCTCAAATTGGACAGAGGGTGCTTTAACACCTGTTTGCAAAGTCTTCCTTTCACCACAGCCTCCCCAAGATGGGAGAAGCCGCTACATAATCTAATGCACAGCATGTGAATCCAGAAAAGGATTCACGGTGCAAAACGAAATGGTTACTTACCAGTAGGGGTAGTTTTGCAGCTTGAAGAATTTTCTGGATTCACATGCGACCCAAGGACAACAAACAGGTGGGGAAGTAAAGGACTACATCACTGTTTATTAAACCATCTCAAGGATTACAAACCAAAGAAAGAAACAGAAAAAAGAATCCGAAGATGGCCACCACGCACGTCAACCTCCAGGATACAGTCTGACGTCACTCAGGGGAAGTACCTGGCACCAAATGGTGGTCGACAGCGACCAAATCAAGAGGAAAAAAAAAGAACAAAGACAATTCCGGACCCAACCACTAGATGGCGGAATAATGCACAGCATGTGAATCCAGAAAATTCTTCAAGCTGCACAACTACTCCTACTGGTAAGTAACCATTTTGTTTGTGTCTGCAGGGACAACTTGTATGGTATCTTGACCGGTTTTCAAAGATTGGCTGGATCACACATACCATCAACTAGCTTAGACCTGCAAGTAGAAGGCATGCCATTTGTTGAATTATGTGTACTTGAAACATGTTGGGTTGTTTGCCTTTTGCTGATGTGCAATTGTTTTTGTAGGTGACAGGTTGTATGTGCATGTTTGTCCGTGGTAGGATCGATGAATGGATTTTGATAGTTTGTTGGCTGGGTCGTGAAGGGATGAGCTAGTTGCCTAGTGGTCTCGCACACAAAGGATACTTGGTGTGTCAGTGGCGCTCTTGCCTAGGCATTTAATTTCTTCACTGTCTCTGGTGTGTTGGTCAGATTGCTTGCTCAGTTGTGTGGGTTGGCTGGCTGGTTAATGCATGTTGGTTGGCTGGCAAGCAACCTGTCCATGGGTGGGAAAAGGTTGGTTGGTTGGTCGGCTGGCTGGCTGGTTGGTTGGTTGGTCGGCTGGCTGGCTGGTTGGTTGGTCGGCTGGCTGGCTGGTTGGTTGGCTGGCTCACAACCTGTTGGTGGTTCGGCTGGCTGGTCTGTCGGCTGGCTGGCTGGTCGGTCGGTCGGCTGGCTGGTCGGTCTGTCGGCTGGCTGGTCGGTCTGTCGGCTGGCTGGTCGGTCTGTCGGCTGGCTGGTCGGTCTGTCGGCTGGTCGGTCTGTCGGCTGGCTGGCTGGTCGGTCTGTCGGCTGGCTGGTCGGTCTGTCGGCTGGCTGGTCGGTCTGTCGGCTGGCTGGTCGGTCTGTCGGCTGGCTGGTCGGTCTGTCGGCTGGCTGGTCGGTCGGTCTGTCGGCTGGCTGGTCGGTCGGTCTGTCGGCTGGCTGGTCGGTCGGTCTGTCGGCTGGCTGGTCGGTCGGTCTGTCGGTCGGTCGGTCTGTCTGTCGGCTGGCTGGCTGGTCGGTCTGTCGGCTGGCTGGCTGGTCGGTCGGTCGGCTGGCTGGCTGGTCGGTCTGTCGGCTGGCTGGCTGGTCGGTCGGTCGGCTGGCTGGCTGGTCGGTCGGTCGGTCTGTCGGCTGGCTGGTCGGTCGGTCTGTCGGCTGGTCGGTCGGTCTGTCGGCTGGCTGGTCGCTCTGTCGGCTGGCTGGTCGCTCTGTCGGCTGGCTGGTCGCTCTGTCGGCTGGCTGGTCGCTCTGTCGGGCTGGCTGGTCGCTCTGTCGGCTGGCTGGTCGCTCTGTCGGCTGGCTGGTCGCTCTGTCGGCTGGCTGGTCGCTCTGTCGGCTGGCTGGTCGCTCTGTCGGCTGGCTGGTCGCTCTGTCGGCTGGCTGGTCGCTCTGTCGGCTGGCTGGTCGCTCTGTCGGCTGGCTGGTCGCTCTGTCGGCTGGCTGGTCGCTCTGTCGGCGGGCTGGTCGCTCTGTCGGCGGGCTGGTCGCTCTGTCGGCGGGCTGGTCGCTCTGTCGGCGGGCTGGTCGCTCTGTCGGCGGGCTGGTCGCTCTGTCGGCGGGCTGGTCGCTCTGTCGGCGGGCTGGTCGCTCTGTCGGCGGGCTGGTCGCTCTGTCGGGCGGGCTGGTCGCTCTGTCGGCTGGCTGGTCGCTCTGTCGGCTGGCTGGTCGCTCTGTCGGCTGGCTGGTCGCTTCTGGTCTGGTCGCTTCTGGTCTGGTCGCTTCTGGTCTGGTCAGTCAGTCAGTCGGCTGGTCTGGTCAGTCAGTCAGTCGGCTGGTCTGGTCAGTCAGTCAGTCGGCTGGTCTGGTCAGTCAGTCGGCTGGTCTGGTCAGTCAGTCAGTCGGCTGGTCTGGTCAGTCAGTCAGTCGGCTGGTCTGGTCAGTCAGTCAGTCGGCTGGTCTGGTCAGTCAGTCGGCTGGTCTGGTCAGTCGGTCGGCTGGTCTGGTCGGTCGGCTGGTCTGGTCGGTCGGCTGGTCTGGTCAGTCGGTCGGCTGGTCTGGTCAGTCGGTCGGCTGGTCTGGTCAGTCGGTCGGTCTGGTCTGGTCAGTCGGTCGGCTGGTCTGGTCGGTCGGTCGGCTGGTCTGGTCGGTCGGTCGGCTGGTCTGGTCGGTCGGTCGGCTGGTCTGGTCGGTCGGTCGGCTGGTCTGGTCGTCGGTCGGCTGGTCTGGTCGGCTGGTCTGGTCGGCTGGTCTGGTCAGTCGGTCGGCTGGTCTGGTCAGTCGGTCGGCTGGTCTGGTCAGTCGGTCGGCTGGTCTGGTCAGTCGG
The DNA here is from genome assembly GCA_963921515.1 of Calotriton arnoldi. NCBI lineage: Eukaryota > Metazoa > Chordata > Amphibia > Caudata > Salamandridae > Calotriton > Calotriton arnoldi. The sequence continues at coordinate 1,110,019 of CAWUFW010001844.1, read as the reverse complement.
TCGGCTGGTCTGGTCAGTCGGTCGGCTGGTCTGGTCAGTCGGTCGGCTGGTCTGGTCGGTCGGTCGGTCTGGTCTGGTCGGCTGGTCTGGTCAGTCGGTCGGCTGGTCTGGTCTGGTCAGTCGGTCGGCTGGTCTGGTCGGTCGGCTGGTCTGGTCAGTCGGTCGGCTGGTCTGGTCAGTCGGTCGGCTGGTCTGGTCAGTCGGTCTGGTCTGGTCTGGTCAGTCGGTCGGCTGGTCTGGTCAGTCGGTCGGCTGGTCTGGTCAGTCGGTCGGCTGGTCTGGTCAGTCGGTCGGCTGGTCTGGTCAGTCGGTCGGCTGGTCTGGTCAGTCGGTCGGCTGGTCTGGTCGGTCGCTGGTCTGGTCTGGTCGTGGTCTGGTCGGTCGGTCGGCTGGTCTGGTCAGTCGGTCGGCTGGTCTGGTCGGTCGGTCGGCTGGTCTGGTCGGTCGGTCGGCTGGTCTGGTCAGTCGGTCGGCTGGTCTGGTCAGTCGGTCGGCTGGTCTGGTCAGTCGGTCGGCTGGTCTGGTCAGTCGGTCGGCTGGTCTGGTCAGTCGGTCGGCTGGTCTGGTCAGTCGGTCGGCTGGTCTGGTCAGTCGGTCGGCTGGTCTGGTCAGTCGGTCGGCTGGTCTGGTCAGTCGGTCGGCTGGTCTGGTCAGTCGGTCGGCTGGTCTGGTCAGTCTGGCTGGTCTGGTCGGCTGGTCTGGTCGGCTGGTCTGGCCGGCTGGTCTGGCCGGCTGGTCTGGTCGTTGGGTCGGCGGGTCGGCTGGTTGGGTCGGGGTCGGCTGGTTGGGTCGGGGTCGGCTGGTTGGGTCGGGGTCGGCTGGTTGGGTCGGGCTGGTTGGGTCGGGGTCGGCTGGTTGGGTCGGGTCGGTTGGGTCGGGTGGTTGGGTCGGGTGGTTGGGTCGGGTGGTTGGGTCGGGTGGTTGGGTCGGGTGGTTGGGTCGGGTGGTTGGGTCGGGTGGTTGGGTCGGGTGGTTGGGTCGGCTGGTTGGGTCGGGTGGTTGGGTCGGCTGGTTGGGTCGGCTGGGTTGGGTCGGGGTCGGCTGGTTGGGGTCGGGGTCGGCTGGGTTGGGGTCGGCTGGTTGGGTCGGGGTCGGCTGGTTGGGTTGGGGTCGGGTCGGCTGGTTGGGTCGGGGTCGGGGTCGGCTGGTTGGGTCGGGGTCGGGTCGGCTGGTTGGGTCGGGGTCGGGGTCGGCTGGTTGGGTCGGGGTCGGGTCGGCTGGTTGGGTCAGGGTCGGGGTCGGCTGGTTGGGTCGGGTCGGCTGGTTGGGTCGGGTCGGCTATTTAATATCAGTCCGGTCTAAAGACGTTTGACCACCAGCTACCTCATTCGCCTAGCAGTTTAAAACACCAAGGAGAAGAATTTTTGCGTGATCAATGGCCATCGCGGAAAGTGACTTGGCCAAAAGGTGGGGGAAGTTCTGCATCTGTCTCAGAGGTCTATACATACAGACAAATATCAGTGAGAACGTAGGGGAATCAAGTTTGATCACGATATCGGTGTTAGTTTGTCAAATATAAGGTATTTTTTGACAATAGCTTCAACCCCTACACCTTTTTTCTCCAGCGGACGATTGGTATTAAGTAGATAGAAATTTTTAGTGAGGGCTGCCAAGATATCTGGCACAGAATCATCCGTCAGTCAGGTCTCGGTCAGAAATGGAATGGCAGGAGATTCAGAATTAAGCAAATGGAAAATCTCTAGTTGATGCTTTACCAACGATGGCGTGTTAAGGTATGTAATTGTAAGCTGCTTGTTCCATTTGACGAGTTCAGGCAAGGACTTGCCAGTAGGCGCAAGAATAGGCTTGATACCGCTAGTTAGTTTGGTGGTAAGAATCTGGTTAGGCAACAAAACCATAGGTAAATTCTGATATTAAGAATGCCTAAATTGTTGAGTATAAAAGTACGTATTGCCGGAGTTGGTAGCTTCCAGAAAAGAGACTTCTGAATTCCCAGACGCGTAGAGCCGCTCATGAGCATAGTGACAGGCCTTGGGACGGGCGCAGACGGGCTTGCCTTTGGCGGGCCCGCTGCGCGCTCACACTGTGGCTAGCATTTGTGGGTTGCAGAGCTCTAACAGACTCCATCCTCCTGACTATGGCTTGCCCCCCTCTACCACCCCAGTCAAATATAGCACGGGATAGCGGGTTATCCAGGAAGTGCGCAGTTCTTAATAGGGGACTCAATTTAAGCAAGATAAGATATTGCGGCATGTCTGTGGTTTATATGCACAACAAGGGTTCAGAGGTTGTGCCACTAGTTGCATTGCCCATGTGTTAAATGAATGTGCTAAGAAGGGAGTGCGGGGACCCTGGTTGAAGTATTTCAGTTGCTGGCTGATTAGATTGTGTTCTGTGCGTGTTGGGACATGTCTTTGGGCTGCTGTTCCCGATTAGGTGTTCCTATGCATATGTAAGATAGGTTGGATGGATGGATATTAAGTCACACTCAAGCGATTCATCAAGGGGAGTATAAAAGACAGGATGGCTTTTGCCATGCATGTCATTGGTTGCTTTACATGTATGGGCTAACACTGGCTCAGTTGTGAATGCAAAAGGGAGAATTGGGTGCATCAGTGGTTGATTTAATTGACTGGCTTGTAACTCTGAAGAAATCCCTCCTCTTCCGAGCATTATCTGATTTTAATGTAACAAACAGGATTAGGAGTTGGCATATTGGTTGACTGATTTGATCTCACAGGAAATAGCATGAATGGATGTTAGTCTAGCATGATCAAGACTGGTTTGTGCACACCAAGCGTTTTACCTTTATCCTGCTACCCCCTTACTAGAGAGAGATGGCAGTTCATCTTGATTTTAACACCTGCATCTCTTTCCCTTTTCTAGAGTTCAGGCCATATTCCCAACACCTGACCCAGCAGCACTGAAGGACCGACGCATGGAGAACTTGGTGGCATATGCCCGGAAGGTGGAAGGGGACATGTATGAGTCTGCAAACAGTAGGGTAAGAACCTATGCCCAAAGCTACAGTGCACAGGCCTCCGTTGGGAGATGGAATGGGATCCTTACAATTCACCTGAGGCATTACATTTTTACTGGCTATTTTTCTAGCATACTAGCATTTTTCAAAAGTCACTACCTTAGTCACTCCTTAACCTGTCTGTTCATCTGCCTCTTCACTCATTTTTCTCTTGTTCCCCCCCCCCCCCATTCCTTTTATAGTTAGTGCCTCTTCTCCACTTTTTGATCATTAATCGATTCATAAGCCTAAATCATTCCTCGTTGTTCAATGGGTAATGCCGATAGCAGTAAATAACATCAAATTGCTTGACATGCTACAAACCACTTTTTACCTAATGGCAAAATTCACCTTGTTGAAAAGCATCCAAACAGACGTCAATGAGCATCCAAACATAAGCCAATGAGGTGTATGTGCTTAGATGTCCACTTTATTAAGAGGCCATCATAGTTCAGAATTCTACCACATGCCGTGTGGTGGAAGTCCTTCAATACACCCATCCTCTTAATATTCTGTGGTTTTGCTGAGAGAAAATTGGATGTACTATATGGTGTGGTTGTGCGACCTCTACGTGTAATACTTACCAACTCCTTTTAGGACCCTTCGGTTTCGTTGGTCAAACATTCAGCTCAACCCTTGGTAGCCGTGGCTTTGAGCAGCAAGGCTTACATAAAGGAACAAGTGTAAAGCATGCAAACAGCAGCAAAACAATTGAAGAAGAAATCGCTAAGACACCAATTTATAAAAATAGACTATATTTTAATGTATTTTTAGACCCCCCCCCCACGAAAAAGATCCACCGGATGGTTCCAGAGAGAGAATTTACTCTCGAAGCATATAACTCAACCGTGAACAAGCACTGGCAAATTCAACAAATTTGGCACTTAGAAAACTTTTCACCAAAGATTTGGGACAGTTGTATTGCGGTCACATAGTCACTTAAACGACCAACTCCAGTAGAGAGCCAGCTTTATAGGTTGAGGCCGTTCCAGGCACTTTATCCTCTTTGCAATAGATTCCTATGGAAGTGGTCCTGATACAATGGATGCTGAAGATGCTCAAGGATTCTGGGGATGTGATATTCCTGCGGCTGCTCCTTGGTCCACGAAGGAGGTGAGGCGATCCTGCCACATGGTCGGTGTCCCTTGAAGTCCTCTCGATGCTCGTAGAAGTCCAATCGCCACTGGGATGCAAGTCACCCGTGTAGGAAGCTGAGTTTCTGTTGCAGTAACCCCCCCCACTTTTTTCCAGACTACTGATGCGCTTTGACTTGATGTGCCCTGGGTCCCTGCCAATCACGTTCCCATGGCCTGTGTTCTTTCCCATAACTGTACCTTGTACCCCCAATTGGCACCTGTCTGGCCACATGTCAGTCCCTTGTAAAAGGTACAATGGGTACCAAGGGCACTGTGGCCAGGGAAGGCCTCTAAGGGCTGCAGCACTTATTGTGCCACCCTTAGATGCCCTGTACCTTTGCACACGCACAGTGCCATTGCAGGCTGCGTGTTTTGGTGTCGACATGGCACACATCCCTGTGTGCCATGCCTACAGCCCTGGCATAGGTCAGCCACCCCTCTAGCTGGGTGCACTATACCAGTGGTGAGGGTACAGGTGCATGAGCCCTGTACCCCTACAGTGTCTAAGCCAATTCTTAGACATTTTAAGTGCAGTAAAACCATTAAGAGTATATGGTGCTGGGAGTTTGTCATTACGAACTCCACAGCACCATAGTGGCTTTACTGAAAACTGGGAAGTTTGGTATCAAACTTCTCAGCACATTAAACCCACACTGATGCCAGTGTGGTATTTAATATAAAATGCACTCAGAGGGCACCTTAGAGATGCCCCCTGAAAAACGACCTAACATTAGTGTCCAGGCTGAGTGGCTGCTCACCAGCTGCCTCCACCAGACATGATTCTGGACCCCTGGGACGAGAGCCTGCTGCTCCCGGGGGTCTGAAACCATGCACATCCTGGGACGTGGTGCCAAGCCTCCTCCCCCAGGATGGGCAGAGTCCACGAAGGGGATGCTTCAAAGGCTTGCCTCCTTTGTAAGCTACCCCAGCCTCCACTGCTATCAGGAGCAGGCCCCCTTCCTGTCTCCCCTCCTTTTCGGCGGGAAGACAGGCGGGAAAAATTAGCACAGCCCAGAAGGTGTGCCCACCTCTGCCAACCCCACCCCTCAGGTGGGGGAGGCGAGGTGAAGCCCACTCTTCAGTGTAAGATGGCAGGCACTCTCCAATCAGGATTAGGGATTGTGCCCACTCTCCCACGTGGGGTGAGCACACCAAGGGTGTAGTCACCATAAGGTCAGTAGCCCATTGGCTACTGACCTCGAGACCCCTAAAATGACCCCCACCCCCCAACCGCGAGTGGCCCGGTAAGGTGAAATCTGACCTCAAGACACCCGTTTATCCAGCCGCCCTGCTCCCTGGAGAAGAGAACCCGAGGTGCACCTACATCCCCGAGCCCTCTCCAACTTACCTGTCCAGCTGTTGGTTCCTCCCGCAAGTATTCCTGGACCGAGCCTGCAGCCTAAATCCAAAACCAGCAACTCCCATTGAAAACAGGGCACCCAACGCCAAAACTGCACACTGCACCCAGCCGCCTCAGCGGGTGCACCTGGTGTGCTAACTCTGATCTGCCTTTGCCCTGAGCCTAACACCAAAAGCTTCGCTCCCACAACCTTGTGGCCTGCTCGTGAGCAGCCACTAACCGGAGGCCCCCTAGCCCACATTGGATAACATTGGGCCTCAGCACCCGGCAGCCCTAGTGCCGCTGAGGGTGTTCTGAGAGTGCAACCTCCACCCTGGGGGAATCCTGGTTCTAACCCCAGAATACCAACTCCCACAAATAAGTACTTTACTTGCAAACCGTTAACTTCATTTCTTTCCATAGGATTGCATTGACTGCTTTTCTTAAATTCTTCTGTGTGGGAGTTGGTTTGTATAAAACACTGAAAAATTGTAAATGTACTAAAAGTGAATTACTTACCTTTTGTCTAGGAAATGTCCCAGTGTGATATCTTGGCATATCACACTGATTAGCAAAAGTAACTTAAAAAGTAATCCAAGAAGTAATGTGTACTGTAATCTACAAAGTAACTGAAAAGTAATTCTGATTATTGACTTGCCTATAAATCAACCAACTGCATTTGAACCTGCATTCAACTGTAATTTATTGCATAAGTATTGCAAAGTATTATTTCAATTACCTGCACCAGGCTTGGCTCTTGAAATAAAATAACTAAATATTTTTATACAAACAAATGGGTCTGAGTACAGTCTTTGAGTGTGTGACATCATTTCTTGCCTGAGTTTGTACAATAAATGCTTAACACTACCCTCTGATAAAGCCTTACTGCTCGCCCACAGTACCAGAAATAGAGAGTAAGGTGCTATCTACTTTTACCTCTGCCTACCTTTGGGGTTCCACTGGACTCTGTGCACACTATACCTTACTTTGGTATGGTATATCCAGAGCCAGCTTCCTACATTAATAGGAAACGCCCCTGCGCTCCACAGCCAGAGTCCAAGGGAGGCGAAGGTGTCAACGTGGTCCTGAGATCCTCAGGAGCTGAGCCCACCCTCTGGTTTGGCTAGACTGGTCCCTCAGTCGCTGCCTGCAGCCTCTTTTGCAGGGACCGAGAACCGCAAGAGTCTCCAGCAGCACAACCCTGCTGGACAGTGCACCACTGCACACGAGCCTCCCCCAGCCCGAGTTCGAGTGGACCGGCTGTGTCCCTGCGTGCCCAAGACCCTCAAGGACTGAGCCCCCCTGTGACTTCAACCAGACTGGCCTCCCAGTCCCTGCTTGCGTCTCTTTTCAACAGGACTCTTTTCCATTGATTTTAAAGGGGCATCCGATGCCGAAAATCTCCTCTGCACCCGGACGCCCCATCACCGACCGAGGTGGCCTCCTGCCTTGGACCTTGCCCCATACTTACCTAAGTCCAGAAGAACAGTCCTGTAAGTCATTGACAAGTGACCATATGCAGTATGTTTTTCCCCATAGGATAGCATTACCGCTTTAAAGATACAAATACAGTGCATTTTTCAATTCTTGAAAAATCACGATCTCAAAGTACTCTCCTGAGTACGATGATATTGGTGTCGAAATTCATATAAAAATCTGTATTTTTATAAATTGGTGCCGGATTTCTGTGTGTGCAATAAGTGCTTAACACTGTCCTCTGACAGGCCTAAACTGCTCGCCCACACTACCACAAAAGAGAGCATTTGGGATTATTTTAACTAATGTAAACAAGTACGGGTTGCCTGGACTCTCTATATATGCACTAAATAGAGTCAGCTTCCTACAACGACTAGGTCATCAAAGCGTTGTCTTCACAGCATTTTGAATTAGCATTCTGCAAAGGTTGTACCTATGTATCAATGAAACAAAGTCTACTTCCAACTCAGTTCAATCAATTTCTTATTGTGGAGCTGTATTGGACAGTCAGAACGAAAGTGTTCCCTTCCGGGAAGAGACTTGTATCTGCCTGAAAGGGCTATGCTTCTGAAAACCATGCAACGATCAGCACTACAAATCTCTTTTCTAGTTCTGTGGCAATAGATACTTTTGCACTCGCCTTCATAATACCTCTGCAGCAGAACCATTCGTGCTAGTACCTCTTGCAGTTGGGAGAGAAAAAAACCTCTTTTGTAAACGGCAATCCTGTCACTTTTGGGGTTGCCAAGAGGAGACTATGTTAACAAGGTGTTTCATTTCACCAAGACGTCTCCGAAAAATTAATCACAGATGCTGCTTTAGTGTGATGAGCAGTTTAAATGGATCGCCATCATGTCCAGGGTACATGGTCACACGACCTCATCAACATATAACACAAACCTCCTCCAAATCAGAGCTTTCCACCTAACTCAAGTCTTTTCTGCCAGCAGTTGAGACTGTTTGCTCACACCAACAATGCAGTGATAGTGTATTAACTGAAAAAAGGGGTTAGGGAAATCTAGCCTGAGGAGACAGTCAATCTAATAGCCCAAAAACTTAAAACCAGCAATTCAACTAACAGGTGTGCAAAATGGTTAAACAGGCACTCTTGCAGAGTCTTTTGAGAAAGCCACAAATGGGTCCAAATCTGCAAATGGGATTTACTGCAAGTACATATCTGGGCAGGTGCAAACTACAAAAATGCTGAGGTATTACCAGCCAAAGATGAACGAGAATGCTCTTTTGATCAGTTCAGTAAAACAAAAATGTAATGGCTTGGGTTGATATCAGTCCCTGTTAATTACTTGGGGCATCATCGCAGCCCATCAATTTGTCTGCCATGCCACCTAAGATAGGAACCGGCAATATGCAAATCTGCATTTTGCTGATACCTCGGGAAAGTTGATTCTTATTTAACCCCTTAAGAACTTCCCCAATTACTACAAGAAGGTCAATTTATGGTATCTTTGAACTTACAAGATGTCTACATTCATGTACCCATGCTTCCCTAGCACCACCAGTTCCAGGCAATTGATCACTGTGAGAAAGTGCCCTCTTTCTGCATGGTATGCCCCCACTTTTTGCTGAATTGCTGATGTTCTTTGACTGAGTGTGTCCTGGGCTCCTGCTAATCGGGTACCCAGGGCCTATGTTCCTTCCCTAAAACTGCATTGAAGCCTAAACCCAATTGGCATCCCTGGCCACAGGTAGGTCCCTGGTAAATGGTACCACAGGTACCCAGGGCCCTGTGACCAGGGAAGGCCCCTAAGGGCTGCAGCACTTATTGTGCCACCCTTAGAGGCCCTGCACCTTTACACACACACACTGCCTTTGCAGGCTGCGTGTTTTGGTGCAGAACAAAGTGAAGAGTCGACATGGCACACATCCCTGTGTGCCATGCCTACAACCACTGCCCTGGCATAGGTCAGTCACCCCTCCAGCTGGGTGCACTATACCAGTGGTGAGGGTACAGGTGCATGAGCCCTGTACCCCTACAGTATCTAAGTCCATTCTTAGACATTGTAAGTGCAGTGCTGCCATTAAGAGTATATGGTGCTGGGAGTTTGTCATTACGAACTCCACAGCACCATAATGGCTACACTGAAAACTGGGAAATCTGAAAGAGACACGTTAGTGACAGATTCCTTACCTTAGAATATCCCCAGGCGTCAGGCTGGATCCGGAAAGTTTTTGCGTAGCAGTACCCTTGCGCGTCGGTAGGCGGCGTCGTGCAGCTCCGCGTCCGTAGTCGGCGTCGTGATCGCCGGGATGACGTCGCGGGCAGTACTTAGACGCCGCCCCTGCGCGCTGACGTCAGTTCTTCTTTTTCCGCGCCAGCAAGCGCAGATCCGGGAAGAGCAGTGCCCTAGTCATTTTTTGACTAACTTTTTTGGTGAATTTTTTCACTGTTTCTTTTCGTATCGACTCCAAGGTGTCGTTAGGGATGCCCGGCTTTAAGCGTTGCGACGCCTGTGCTCGGATGATGTCCATCACAGACCCGCATCTGGAGTGTCTCTTCTGTCTCGGGCGAGACCACGACACGAAGTCGTGTTCCGACTGCCGGTCCCTAAACCCGAAAGCTTTGCGAGAGCGGTCTCGAAAGCTCCTCGAGGCCCGGCAGTCGGCTCCGCGCCGCACCAAGCCCCGGTCGCGTGAGAGGTCGGTCGCGGAGTCCTCGCCGGTCATCGGAATCCAAGTCTTCGTCGTCCGGTAAGTCTAAACACAAGAAGCATCGTCGCTCTAGGACTTCGCCTCGCCGGTCTCGCGACGCGGCTGAGGCCCCTCACGGCACCGTCCCCGCGGCCCCGGACATGCCTGTGGAGTCGCCCCCGCAATACCCGTCCTTCCCGGGTTCGGGGGCGGATCCGGCCCAAATACAGGAATTCCTGTCGGCCATGGCCCGCCTCTTCGGGCCTCAAGGTCCCTCCGGTGCGCCTTCGGGCCCCGCGGGCCCTGATGGGGTTGCCCCGGCGTCGCCGACGACTCCGGTCCCGGCGTCGCTCGTGCCTCCAGCCTCGGCCCCGGCCTTGATCCCGGCTCCGGTGGTACCGCAACCCCCATCGACGCCGGTCGACCTGACCATGCCTCCGCCGATGTCTCCGGTGCCGTTCCCGGGCGGCGTCGTCCCCCAGTACTCTCCGGCTCCGGACATGGAGCCGGACCGACGTCGCTCGACGCCGGTTCCGGCGCCGATGAGACCTTGGGTCCCAAATGTCCCTCCTCCTCCTTATTTTGAACCGGAGGAGGACTGGGAGGGGTCTGAGGACCCTCTGGCACAACAGTGTCAGTATGATGAGGACTGGGCAGAGGAACTAGGGGATGCCAGTGGTCTAGATACTTCCCCTGACACTGGCATGCTGTCTCCTCCCGTGGCTACGGAGGAGGGAGCCAATTTTGCAACGGTGTTGCGTAGGACAGCTGGAGCCTTACATCTCCAACTCCCTACTGTGGCGGTCAAGACTAATCTCTTGACAGAAGTGCTTCAGCCGGCAGCCTCCTCCTTGGAGACTGTGCTGCTGTTTAACGATGCACTCACTGACGTTCTTTTGGGCGCCTGGTCCAAGCCCAACACAGGGGCTCCTGTGGATAGGAACGTGTCCCGACGCCATCGCCCAGCTCCGGGCGACCCCTTGTTTCTCTCTGTCCACCCCAATCCTGAGAGCTTGGTTGTCCAAGCCTCGGCTTCCCAAACCGCCTTCCCTACCGCCCCTCCGGATAGGGAATCCAAACGCCTGGATCAATTTGGGAAGAAGGGTTTCTCTTCCTCCAGTGCTGGCTTGCGGTCCATCAACACCGCTTGTCTTTTGGGCCGATAAACCCACTCCTGTGGGATTCGGTGGCGACTGTTTTGCCCCAGTGTTCTGAGGAGGTCCAGACACTGCTTACCCGCGCCATTGCGGAAGGTAGGGATGCGGCCAAATACACCATACGTTGTGGCCTTGATACCGCCGACTCGCTGGGCAGATCTATTGCAACGACGGTGGCGCTGCGTCGCCACGCCTGGCTGAGAACCACTGGTTTCTCGGGTGATGTCCAGAATACACTCATGGACATGCCCTTTGATGGAGTCGGTCTTTTGGTTCCAAAGCAGACCATGCGTTGGAGCGTTTTAAGGACTCACGGGCTACTGCCAAGTCCCTGGGCCTTTCTACTGCACGCCCTCCGCTAACCTCTGCTTTTCGCCCCTATCGTGGCAACGGAAGGGGCGCCCAGTCACGTCAGCAGCCCAGCCACCGGCCCGCGCAGCAGGCGTCTTCGCGTGGCCGAGGACGTGGCTACCGCCGTGGCGGTTCGGGCAACCAGCGTGCGGCTCAGGCCACTACCTCCAACCCATCCGCGGCCTCCAAGCCCTCCTAGTCCCTCCTTTCAGGTGCACAGCACGCCAGTTGGGGGCAGGGTCCGCCATCACCTTAACCACTGGCGTGCCATCACCTCGGACAGGTGGGTCTTGGACATTGTCCGAAGGGGCTACTCCCTCCCCTTCGAGACCACCCCCCCAGCCATGCCACCTCAATTCCACCGCATGTCAGGGGATCACTTAGTGCTTCTGCAGAAGGAAGTCACGGCCCTCTTGGCCAAGAGGGCCATCGAGCATGTTCCGACCCCAGAAGTAGGGCGTGGTTGCTACTCCCACTACTTTCTGGTGCCCAAAATGGACAAGGAGGACATGCGTCCTGTCTTGGACCTCCGGAACGTCAATCGCTTCCTCTGGAAGCAGAAGTTCAAGATGCTCACCCTAGCTCAGGTCTTGACAGCCCTCGACCCTGGAGACTGGTTGGTAGCGTTGGACTTGCAGGACGCCTATTTCCACATCCCCGTCCTGCCGGCCCACCGGCGTTCCCTTCGGTTCACGGTAGGCCTCGAGCATTTTCAGTTCACCATGCTCCCCTTTGGCCTTACCAGTGCCCCTCGGGTGTTCACGAAAGTGATGGCGGTGGTCGCAGCTCATCTGCGCCGGGCAGGGGTTTCAGTCTTCCCCTACCTCGACGACTGGCTGCTGAAGGCGGGCTCGTCCCAGGCAGTCGTCTCCCACCTCCAGACGACGGCCGAACTCCTGCACTCGCTGGGGTTCTCCATCAATGTGCCGAAGTCGCATCTGATTCCTTCTCCACAGCTCCTTTTCATCGGAGCAGTTCTGGACACGACGCAGTTTCGGGCCTATCCTCCCGAACGGCGAGTCCGGGATATTCAGGCTATGATTCCGATCTTTCAGCCTTTATCCTGGGTTTCGGTACGGATGACCCTGAGGCTGCTGGGCCTCATGGCCTCCTGCATCCTGCTGGTCGATCATGCCAGATGGCATATGCGGGCTCTGCAGTGGGACCTGAAGTTCCAGTGGGCACAGCACCAGGGCAACCTGTCCGATCACGTCCAGATCTCGGAGGGGACTGCAAAACAGTTGCAGTGGTGGCTCTCGAACCGGCAATGGGTCATGGGCAGATCCCTCTCCCTTCCCCAGCCAGAGCATACAGTTGTGACCGACGCGACCCTTCTGGGATGGGGCGGTCACATGGGAGAGGCGGAGATCAGAGGCCTCTGGTCTCCGGCGGAGTCCCGGCTTCATATCAACCTTCTGGAGCTCCGGGCGATCCGACTTGCACTCAAGGCATTCCTTCCCTCTGTCAAAGGTAAGGTAGTGCAGGTGTTCACAGACAACACCACCGCCATGTGGTACTGCAACAAACAGGGCGGGGTGGGGTCGTGGACCCTCTGTCAGGAGGCTCTGCGCCTCTGGACATGGCTGGAACATCAGGGCATGTTCCTGATGGTTCAACACCTGGCAGGTTCCCTGAACGCCAGGGCGGACGAACTCAGCCGCAGGTGCATGATGGATCACGAATGGCGTCTTCACTCGGAAGTGGCGCAAGGACTCTTTCTACAATGGGGAGAGCCTTGGTTAGATCTATTCGCCACCGAAGAGAACGCGCAATGTCATCAGTTCTGCGCGTTGGAATTTCCAAGGCGGCACTCGCTCGGCGACGCTTTTCGTCGCGAGTGGAGTTGCGGTCTGTTGTACGCCTTTCCGCCTATACCACTTCTACCCAGAGTGTTGAAGAAGATTCGGCACGACCGGGCCCAAGTCATCCTTGTGGCTCCGGACTGGGCTCGAAGAGTTTGGTATCCCGAGCTACTCAGTATGAGCGTAGATCCCCGATCCGTCTGCCTCTTCGGGAGGATTTTCTGTCGCAGCAGCAGGGGACGGTCCTCCACCCGAACCTGTCCAGTCTACACCTGCTTGCGTGGAGATTGAGCGGCGGCAGTTGATTCCTTTTGACTTGCCTCCCGCAGTTTGTGATGTGATTCTGGCAGCCAGGCGTCCCTCCACTAAGGTGGTATACGCCTGCAGGTGGAACAAATTTGTGGCATGGTGCACAGCAAAGGCTGTGAACCCCCTTTCTGCCCCTCTTTCTGAGGTCCTTCTGTTCCTTCTTTCTCTGGCCCAACAGGGTTCTGCCCTGGGTACCATCAAGGGTTATCTCTGTGCTATCTCGGCCTTCCTCAGGCTCCCTGATCAGCCCTCCCTTTTCAAGTCCCCTGTTAACAGGTTCTTAAAAGGCATTACACACACCTTCCCTCCTGTTCCGTTTGTGATGCCTCAGTGGGACTTGAACTTGGTTCTTACCTTTTTAATGTGCGCTCCCTTTGAGCCTCTACATAACTGTCCTCTTCGTCTTCTGACTCTGAAGACAGCCTTTCTGGTGGCCATCACCTCCGCTCGGCGGGTGAGTGAGCTCCAGGCTCTATCATGCAAACCTCCCTTTCTGTCTGTCCATCCAGACAAGGTTGTTCTTAGGACGCGTCCGTCCTTGCCAAAGGTGGTTACTGCCTTCCACATTGGGCAGACCATCACTTTGCCTACCTTCTTTCCGCCTCCGCATCCTTCCAGAGAGGAAGAGAGGCTCCACCGTCTGGACCCAAAACGTGCGCTCTCTTTCTATATCGACCGCACAAAACACTTCCGGGTGGATGACCAGCTCTTTTTGGCTACGTGGGCGCCAAAAAAGGTCGGGCGGTGCACAAACGAACCATCTCCCGCTGGGTTACCTTGTGCATCAAGGCCTGCTATTCTTTGGCTAAGAAGGAGCCTCCTGTTTGGCTGCGTGCCCATTCCACCAGGGCAACGGCTGCTACCACGGCTCTAGGCCGCGGTGTTCCGCTGCAGGATATCTGTCAGGCAGCTACGTGGGCCTCGCTGCACACGTTTACAAAACATTATTGCCTTGACAGTCGGGTCCGGAGGGACGGCTACTTTGGCCGTTCTGTCCTCCGGGACTTCCTTGTCTGAGCTTTGTTCGCAGACCCACCACCGGGGTTGGTATTGCTGGTAAGGAATCTGTCACTAACGTGTCTCTTTCAGATGCACAAGTTACTAACTTGTGTAACGATATATCTGTAAGAGACAGTAGTTAGTGACAGATTCCTTACCGCCCCACCCATCCTCCCCGTTCTGCGAACTGATTTCTAGGGTTAAGGACATCCCTTTCAGGGCCCTAGTATTTTTCAGACACCTATGTCAGCTTCTTGCATGGCTCTGCGTTCCTGGCGCGGAAAGTCGTGTACAGAACTGACGTCAGCGCGCAGGGGCGGCGTCTAAGTACTGCCCGCGACGTCATCCCGGCGGTCCCGACGACGGACGCGGAGCCGCACACCGACGCGCAAGGGTACTGCTACGCAAAAACTTTCCGGATCCAGCCTGACGCCTGGGGATATTCTAAGGTAAGGAATCTGTCACTAACTACTGTCTCTTACAGATATATCGTTACACAAGTTAGTAACTTGTGCGTTTGGTATCAAACTTCTCAGCACATTAAACCCACACTGATGCCAGTGTGGGATTTAATGTAAAATGCACGACAGAGGGCATCTTAGAGATGCCCCCTGAAACTCGACCAACTTCTAGTGACCTGACTGAGTGGCTGCTTAGGCTGCCACCAACAGACATGTTTCTGGACCCTGGGTCGATAGCCTGCTGCTCTCGGGGGGCCTGAAACAATGCACATCCTGGGACGAGGTGCCAAGCCTCCTTCCCCAGGATGGGCAGGGTTCACGAAAGGGGAAGCTTCAAAGGCATGCCGCCTTTGTGAGCTTCCCCAGACCATTTGCTGCTTTCAGCAACTGGTCCCCACTGGTTCTACCCCCCACTTTGGGCGGGAGAACCAGCGGGAAAAACAAGTGAGGGAGAGAGGTGTGCCCACCTCTGCCAACTCCACCCCTCAGGTGGGGGAGGCGAGGTGAAGCACAACCTCGAGTCCCCGCCATCTTGAGGATGGGGGGACCCAACCAACCAGGGACAGGCTCCTGCCCCCCTCCCACTGGAGGGTGGCACGATACGGGGTGTACCCACCCCAGGGAAGGGACCCATTTGTCACTACCCTCTACCTACCTGTAACGCCCCTAAATCTAGTATTTAGGGGGCACCCTGAACCTTGCTTCCTCAGATCCAGCCAAGAAACAAGAAGAAAAGAAGGACCGAACAGCCGTGCAGCCAGCTAACAAGAGGAAGACGCCCACTGACTTGGCCACAGCCCTACCGGCCTGTCTCCCCTCGAACCTGCTCCTGCAAAATCCCGGTGTGTCATGCAGCCAGCAACCTCAAAAACCCCAGAGGACCTGCCTGCCGTGAACACCGGATTTGTTCAAACTACAACCTCTGGCAGCAGCCGGAGACCGCGAACCTGCCCCACTCTGCACTCGCCGTCCACGGCCCGAGCTCCAGTAGGCAAACACCACGAGGAGGTCACCCCGGCGATCCCGAGTAGAGATCCGGCGACCCCTGACCTGCCTCAAGCCTCCAGCCGACGCCTGCAGTCAAAATCCAGAAGTACCCCCTAACAGCGATCCGGAGCTGGTAAGCCGATCCGACCCCAAAAGGCACCCCTGCACCCGACGCCCCACGGCCTTGTGTGCCCAAACCAATGGTGCCTCACCAACCCCTAACTTCCCAACTTACCTCTCGAAGTGGTGGTCGCACCCAGAAGTCCTTCGTCTCCCTGTCTGCAGTGGTTTTGCTAACCGGAGGTTCTCCATTGTAAACAGGGCTTCCGACGACTAAACAGCCCCCTGCACCCGGCCGCCCTAGTGCGGCTGAGGGTGCACCTTTTGTGCTAAGCTGTTTCCCCATTTGCCCTGAGCTAAAGTCTAGGAGCTTTGCTCCCACAACCCAGTGGCCTGCTTTCCAGCAGCCACCAACCGGAGACCCCCTATCCTCCATAGGATAACATTGGGCCTCACACTCTGCACCCGGCCGCCCTAGTGCCGCTGAGGGTGTAACAAGAGTGCATCACTGACCCTGGGGGACCCCTGAGTCTAACCCCAGAACCTTAACCCCCACAGTCGTTTACTTGCCTGCAAACCGATAACCCGTTTTTCCTCCATAGGATAACATTGACTGTTTTTCTTGTGGAGTTTGAAAACCTAAAGAAATTCTTTAAAATTGTACTATTTAACCAAAACGATTTTACTTACCTGTTTACAGGAAATGTCCCAGAGTAGTATCCAGGTATACTACTCTGAGTAAGAAAAGTAATCTAAAAAGTTACTTAACTGGTATTTTCCTGAAAAGCCCATTCAAGTCTGTGTACTGTATTTACAAAGTATTGTATTTCTCTGCAACCATACTGTAAGTCAAAACAAAGTGCATATTCAATTACAATTCAAACTGTTTACAAACTGCTTACTGCTGTATAGTATTTATTGCTTACCCGTGCCAGTCTTGCTTGGTTCTAGAAAATAAAATAACTAAAAATATTTTTATATAAAAACACTTGGTCTGAAGCTCAGTCTTTGAGTGTGTGAATTCATTTGCTGACTGTGTACAACAAATGCTTAACACTGTCCTCTGATACTGCCTTACTGCTCGACCACACTACCACAAATAGAGAGTGAGGTGCTATCTAACTTTACCTCTGCCTACCTTTGGGGTTCCACTGGACTCTGTGCACATTATACCTCACTTTGGTATAGTATATACAGAGCCAGCTTCCTATATGGGGTTCGAGTCTGGAGGGTCTGCGGAGTACACTGGCACCATCAGCTCACTTCAGCTCGGTCTGGGCAGCTCGGGTGCAGTGGTGCTCTCCGGCATCGTGTTTTCGCAGTCTTGGAGCCTCACAGCTCTGTCTTTAGTACCTGCAAGATGCAGGGGAACAGCTATGCTGCTCCACGGGAGTTACTGAGTCTTTGGAGAGGCGCTAGCAGTCCCGTTTCCCCCCCCCTCCCCGCCCAGGGCTTTAAGAGGATCAGCAGCTTCCAGGGCGAGACGACTTTGGCGCAATTGTCGAATAGGCAAACTGGCCTGCTAAGTCAGTTGCTTCTTCTGCAGTTCTTCCTTTCACGGCTCTTCGTTCCTTCTTTTGGGCGGCAGGATCAGATTCTCTGGTGCCATGGGCTACCCTAATTACTAAATTTAGTGGCGTTAGGGGAGTGAAGGGGAGTAGCCAATGGGCTACCTACCCTTGGGGTCACTATGCCCCAATATGTCTACTTCCTGTGGGAAGTGGGCATAACTCTGTCCCTGAATTCCTAAGCTTGCCATCACCAAGATGGCTCACTTTGAAAAGCTACATCCCTTTCAGGTAGCCCACCTTAGGGATGGCTCTAGCCTGAGGGCATTCTCCTACAGTTTATCCTTTTCTGTATGATCTCCTGTGCACATCATACAAATAATAGATGTACTTTCGTGTATTTTCTACTTTAAAAGGGAGCATTAAGCCTTGGGTTAGGCTCCTTTCTCCTGTTAGACCCCCTGTGTGCAGTAAAAAATAGCTAATTTTCCCGCCTGTCCAGGTGCCAAAGGGCTCTGGACAAAGGGGGTCGGCTTCCTCTTCTGTGAGAAGCCAGATTTGCATACCAAAGGCAGTGGGCTCTTTGAGGCTCCCCAGCCTTGGAATACTAATCTCCAGGTAAACCTGTGGGAGGGGTTGAAAACACCCTCTGCCCCTGCAGGCTTTGTTTCTGGCCTCCTGAGAGCAAAGACCCTCATCCTTGGGGGCCAGAAACCAGTCTCTGGTGGCAGGCTGGCAGAAACCAGTCCGTCTGCACACCAGTAGCTGGTATGTTTTCAGGGGGCACCTCTATGGTGCCGTCTGTGAGCATGTATTATTAAATCCAACACTGGCATCAGTATGGGTTTGTTAATACGAGATGTTTGATACCAAACATCCCTATTTTCAGTGAAACCATCATGTAGCTGGTGAACTTGTTTTCACCAGTGTCCACCACATGCTTTAAAATGGCTTCCCTGTTCACTTGCACTGGCAGTAATGGAACTGACCAGCACAGGGGCGCATCTGCTCATGCAGTTATGTCCTCACATGTAATATAAGGCACCCTGCCTTAAAGCTGTAAGGCCTGCTGTAGGGGTGACTTACAAATAACACATGCAGTGTTGGGGGGGAAAAGTGTTACAGGAAACAAATGATGGACGGAATGCTGACAATGCAAACATTCTCCCCCAGTCAAAAGATCTGGGTTAAATCCATCGTTCTTTTGCCCACTACGCCACCCCAGTTTGGACCCAGCCATATGCAAATCAGTCTTGACCCTGTGCCCCATGGGAACAGTCCAGACCGAACTGCCAGGCCAGGTCCTCCCTGGAACGGAAACAAGCATCCTGGGACCGGTTTCAGGGTATGTCACCCTTCTTCAGCCAGGCTAGCTTGAATCCAGTGGCACAGTGAGCATGGGGCACAGGGTCAAGACTGATTTGCATATGGCTGGGTTCAAACTGGAATGGCATGGTGAGCAAAAAAACGATGGATTTAGGCCCAGATCTCTGTACTGGGGTGAATGTATGACATTGTTCTGCATTCTGTCCATCTGTTGTTTTTGCGTGTTGGGGGACATGGCACACAGGGATGTGTCCTGTCTTTTTTTCACTTTAGTCTGTACCAAAATATGCAGCATGCAATGGCAGTTTTGCAGCGTGAATCTTTCTGGATTCACTATGCTGTGCATTATTCCGCGGTCTAGTGGTTGGGTCCGGAATCGTAGTCTTTTTTTTTTTTTTTTTCCTTTCCGTGTAGCCCAGGTGGGCGTCGACGCCCCACCATTTGGTGTCCTCCCGTGATGTCGGCGCGCTTCCTCCGGAAGCTCCCACCCTTGGGCGCCATCTTCAGATTCTTTTTTCTGCCGTTGGGTCTGGATCGTCACGAGGAGCTCCAGAGTTTTGAAAAGGAGAAAAGAGGAGAAAAGCAGAAAAACACCGAGAAATTGGAGTTCTTCATCACACGACAAAGAACATAGCACCGGGACGACAAAGTAGGTGAGAAGGAGGAAAAACTTCGACGTCCAATGGAGAATGCGCACACAGGGGTCTCCCTGAGCGCGGGAATGGACAGGACACCATTCAAATTTTGCCGTAACTGCCACCACAAGTTCGCGCAGAAGGACCAGCATCCAGTCTGCAACCTCTGCCTGCCGATCGACCACCAAAGTGACGACTGCAACGCCTGCTCGGCATTCGCCCCCAAGACCCTCAGAGTGAGGGACAGACAGAGGAGAGCAAACTTCAGCATGCAGGGGCAAGGACAACCTCCGTCGCTTCGGGACCTGGGCCTCTCCAGCGGAGAAGAGGACAACATCGCCGAGGGACCTGATGACTGCACGGTCGTAGAGACCGATAACAGGCCGAGGAAGGAGGTAAGGGAGACGTCGACCCCAAAAACCCCGACAGACTCTCGAAAAACAGAGCCAAAGTCCTCGAAAGGAGCACTGGCGTCGAAGCAATCGACGACCACAGTTGCATCCACGGACAAACAGCCCAGCGGATCCTTCGATAAGGACTCCCGGCCGGCGAAAGCTCTAGACACACGTCTGAGCACGGTTCCGAAAAGCCGCACTCGACGCCGAAGGGAAAAGAGCAGAAGGCAACTTCGACATCAACATCCACGACCTCGAAGAGAAACGCTGAAACTCTCGCCGCCGAACAAGCGGCCGAGATGGAAAGGAAGACGAGAAGGCTCGAAGCCGAAATGAACAGTATCCTCCAGAGGAAGAAGGACTTCGACGAACGGATGAGTAGATTCACCATCCCTTCGAAGCCCTCGACGGTTGTCGAAGCAGAAGTCCAGGAGGAGCTCGACGCCGCCGACCCGCCGAGGACTCCCGAACCGGCGGAGCAACAGGACGAAGAGGGCCTGTATTATTACACTGAGGGCGATGACGACCAGCAGACACAATTTGGTTCGACACCCTCGGAGGCTCAGGACCTGGATTGGCAGGACCTCGACGCCGAAAACCCCAGAAGAGGCCGTGGAGACGTATCCGTCGAGGCCTTCGCCGCCAGACGACATTGGCATATACAATATGGTCGTCAGGAACGCTGCAGCAACCTATAGGGTGGAAATGGAGGAAGAAAAACCAAAAGCTTGCTTTCTCTTGAAGACACTGCTGCCAACCCAAACTAGGAGCCAATTTCTTCCAATGCTCCCAGGTGTGCTGGACCAAGGCAGGGAAGCTTTCAAGGAGCCATCAACCTGCAGATGTCACCCCCAGGACAGAGAAAAAGTACAAGCACTCTTCTAAAGACCCAGCATATATCCAGGGGTCCGTACCAGCTGACTCTATTATAACAGCGACAGCCAGGAAAAGGGCCAACGTCCCCACGAACTCAGGGCCACCTCCAGACAAGGAGAGTAAAAGTATAGACCTCACAGGGAGGAAAATTGAGAGGAATGCGGCAATTCACTGGCGCATCGCCAACTCTAATGCCCTAATAAATAGACATGCCTACCAACATTGGGAAGAAGTAGGGCAGTTGCTCAAACATCTCCCAAACGAACACCAGCAGAGAGCAGCGCACCTGGTGGAGGAGGGCAAGAACATGGCCAACACCTGCCTGAAGTCAGTCGGCCTTGGACGCAGCAGACACATCAAGCAGGCTTATGATGATCGGAGTAACAGGAAGAAGGCATGCCTGGCTGAGGATCTCGGGGTTCAAGCCCGAAGTACAGAACAATATCCTGAATCTACCCTTCAACGGGGAAAGGCTGTTCGGCACGCCAGTGGACGAGACGCTGACACAGCTGAAAAAGGATAACGAGACTGCAAGGTCCATGGGAGCATTGCAGTTCAGAGGGATGAGAAGGGGCACCCCCTCACGAAGGCCAAATGGCAGAGGAGGGAGCCAACCAGGAACATCGCACCAGGCCTTCCAACAAGCCTATCAGGGAAGCAACCAGGCGCAGCAAGGTCAGCAACAACAAGGCTGGCAGAACCAACAGAGGGGCCAGTCCTTTCGAGGTCGACCGAACGGACGAGGCCAGACAAGAGGGGGGCAGCAACCCGCCCCCAAGTGACTCCACAGTACCAAAAGTGCCCACACACACAACAGCCTTAGTGACGCGGCACAACAAATGACACAAAGAACAATTAAATATCAACGATCATGTTACACCAGTAGGAGGCAGACAAACACTTCTTCCAGGAGTGGAAGAAAATAACAACGGACAAATGGATACTCAACATCATACAGTTCGGCTACTGTATAGAACTGGTAAAAAAGCCACCAAACAGGAGGCCAGCCAACAAAACACGCTCAGCGGAAGAGCTATCACTCCATTGGCAGGAAGCACAAGAACTCCTCCACAAGGAGGCCATAGAAAGGGTACCATACAAGGAAAGAAACAGGGGAGTGTACTCCAACTACTTCCTCGTACCAAAAGTAGACGAAACGTTAAGACCCATACTGGACCTACGGTTCCTAAACAAATACATAAAAACTCAAAAGTTCAAGATGACGTCCTTACAGGAGGTTATACCTCAGCTAAGGCACGGGGATTTTATGTCCACAATAGACCTCAAAGATGCCTACCTACACATCCCCATGAACCAACAACACAAACATCTACTGAGATTTACCATCAGCAAGACGCACTACCAGTTCACGGCCCTAGCCTTCGGCCTAAAATCCGCACCAAGGTCTTCACAAAATGCCTCGCTGCCGTAGCGGCACACCTGCGGAGACAGGGAATACATGTATACCCCTACCTAGACGAACTCCTACAACCAATGCAAACTACATGCTCAGCGGGTCACACATACGCTGACGGAGCTAGGCTTCTCGATGAACAACGGGAAGTCCTCGCTGGAACCAGAACAGGTGAAGTTTTACCTGGGTGCACAAATCGACACCATTCAGGGCACAGTGTTCCCCAGCGAAAGGAGAACAGTCGCAATGCTGAAGGAGACTCCCCAATACCAGAAGGGGCGACGTCTGACAGTGAGGACGGTGAGCAAGCTCTTGGGGATGATGGCGTCCTGCATACACCTAGTCCCCAATATTCGACTACACATGAGACCATTCCAGGAATGGCTCCAACAACAGTGGTCACAAGCAACAGGGAGTTGGGAAGATCTAGTGGTTGTAACGCACGCAGTGCAGGAAGAGATAGCATGGTGGAACAAGGACAACATAAGGGGAAAACCTTTTACACCACCAACTCTGACAGTGACCATCACAACGGACGCATCCCAACTGGGGTGGGGAGCGCACATGAACCTGCTCAAAGTAAGGGGTTTATGGACACCAACAGATGCCGTCAAACACATCAACTACCTAGAACTAAAGACCGTGTTCCTTGCACTAAAGGCGTTCCAGAAACAGCTGTACGGGCAAAGGGTGTTAGTACAAAGAGACAACACCACAACGATGTTCTACATCAACAAGCAGGGAGGAACACAATCAGTGGCGCTGTCAGATCTGGCGCAACAGATATGGAAATGGGCTATACCATTACAAATAGACCTCCTGGCGATGCATCTACCAGGGAAGGACAATGTGGAAGCGGACAGACTCAGCAGACAGACATCAGTCTCACACGAGTGGGAGCTCAACCCGCAGGAGACGCAAAGGCTATTCAAGAAGTGGGGGACCCCACAAATAGACCTGTTTACAACACACCAGAATGCAAAATGCCAATACTTCGCATCCAGACAGCCAGGCCACCAATCCCAAGGAAATGCCCTATGGATGAGCTGGTCAAAGACATTTGCCTACGCTTTTCCACCGATACCGCTGATACACAAGGTGCTCAGCAAAAGCAGAACAAGCAACATGACGCTAATTCTGGTGGCACCACAGTGGGCCAGGCAGTCCTGGTTCTCACAGATAGTGGAAATGGCACAGGGGCCACCACACAAGTTCACAAAAAGAAGAGACCTGCTCTCGATGCAAAACGGAAGGGTGTTCCACCCAGAACCAGAGAGCCTCAGCTTAGCAGCGTGGCTCCTGAAGACTTAGTTAGCTCACCTCAAGCTCCCCCAAAGCACACTGGCAATGCTGCGAGAAGCAAGGAGGCCCACTACACGGAAATGCTATGCAGCAAAATGGAAAAGATTCACTCAATGGTGCATTCAAGGAAAACCTCCACAGGAGAATAACCAGGGAATCAACAGTGCTAAAATACTTAACACACTTGTTAAATTGTAATCTAAGCTGCACCTCGCTAAGAGTACACCTGGCAGCAATAGTAGCCTATACAAGAGGAGAAACGGGGAAAAGTTTCTTTACATCTCGAGTGGTAAAAAGATTCCTGCAGGGGGCCAAGAGAATGGCCCCACCAAAGAGGATGCCACCGCCGGCATGGAACCTCAATGTGGTTCTAACACAGCTTATGAAAGCACCCTTTGAACCCATTCACAAGGCCTCTCTGCATATGCTCACAATAAAAACAGCCTTTCTGGTAGCAATTACCTCGCTACGCAGGGTGAGCGAATTGCAAGCGCTCGCACTACAAGAACCCTACATTCAGATTCACAATGACAGGGTGGTAATGAGGACGGACCCACATTTCATGCCTAAGGTGGTGTCCAAGTTCCACATAAGCCAAACAATACAAATTCCAAGTTTCTTCCAAAAACCATCCAACAGCGCAGAGAGGGCACTGCACACTCTGGAGGCCAGAAGAGCGGTAATGTATTACATCGAAAGGACTAAAGATTGTAGGAAAACAAAGCAATTCTTTGTGTCCTTCGCAAGCAGTTTCCTGGGCAGACCAGTGACTAAAAATACCATCGCACGATGGATCGCACAGACAATACAATACTGCCACAAACAGGCAGGTCAAGAACTGCAAGGAGCAGCACAAGCTCACTCTACCAGGAAAAAGGGAGCAACAATCGCCTTCCTGGCAAACACACCCATCCAGGACATTTGCCTGGCGGCAAAATGGACTTCAGTGCACACGTTCACGAAGCACTACTGCGTGGATATACAGATGAACAAGGAAGCACAAGTAGGTCAAAAAGTGCTTCAACATATATTCAACAACCAACGCTCATCTTCCACCCAGCCGCCACACACATAGCAAACCGCTACAAAGTCTATGCACAGCATAGTGAATCCAGAAAGATTCACGCTGCAAAACGAATAGTTTCTTACCTGTCGGTGTAGTTTTGCAGCTTGAAGACTTTCTGGATTCACTAGCGAACCCACCCGCCTCCGCCAGAAAGATGAGACAGGAGGAAAGGGGGACTAAGACTTGGAAAACACCTTCAAGGGGTAAAAGGATAAACAAGAAAGCAAAAAAAAAAAAAAAAAGAATCCGAAGATGGCGCCCAAGGGTGGGAGCTTCCGGAGGAAGCGCGCCGACGTCACGGGAGGACACCAAATGGTGGGGCGTCGACGCCCACCTGGGCTACACGAAAAAAAAGAGAGAAAAGAGACTACGATTCCGGACCCAACCACTAGACCGCAGAATAATGCACAGCATAGTGAATCCAGAAAGTCTTCAAGCTGCAAAACTACACCGACAGGTAAGAAACTATTCGTTTTGCATGAGTTTGGCCAGGAGTCCCTTAGGGTGGCACAATTCGTGCTGCAGCTCTTTGAGACCCTCTTTAGTACCTAATGCCCTAGGTACCAGGGTTACCATTTACTAGGGACTTACAGAGGGTACTAAAGGTATTGCCAATTGGAGAAAACAATTGCACTGTTTTGGGAAAGAGATCTGGCACTGGGAACCTGGTTAGCAGCAACCCAGTGCCCTTCCATCTGAAAGCACATTAAACACCAGGCAAAAAGTGGGGATTGACCATGTCAAAAAGGGGCACTTTCGTACATTGGTCATCTAAAATGACTCCAAATAACCGCATTACAGCGCGGCCAAACTTTTGGTGAAAAGTTCTGTAAGTGTCAAATTCATTAAATTTGCCAGTGCTTGTTCACAGTTGAATGAAATACCTTGATTTACTATACCGTGTAAATTCTATATCTCTGGAACTGTCCGATTGATCTTTTTCGTTGTGGTGTCAATAAATGCAGTCTATTTTTATAAATTGGTGTCTGATTTCTTTGGTGTCTTATCAATTTCTTCTTCAATTGTTTTGGTGCTGTTTAAATGTTTTGCACATGTTCCTTTGTGTAAGCTCAGAGCCCCAACTACCCAGGGTTGAGCTGAAAGCTTGAAAAATGAAATCTACAGGTCCAAAATGGGTTGGTAAATGTTACACTGTGAAGTCGCACAACCACACCATATAATACACCCCATGTCCTCACAGCGCTGTACTAGACTCTGTAAGGGGAAAAAGCTTTCCCAGTCGAAGAGTGCATCCAGAAAATTCAGCTGACTGTAAAGTGATTCCAAGAGGATGTCCTCCACTTAAGTTCATTGATACTGTTACACTTAGGGATGATGTCATCCTGTGTTCTCCTTATTCTCTTCATTTGCCTTTGCATGCAGCTACTATGAGAAGAACTGAACAAGCTATGTATATTGTTCAAGGACCTAGTTTTGATAAAAGGACCTATCTGAAAGAAACACGTTAGTTATAGATTCCTTACCTTAGAATTACCCCCAGGCGTCAGACTGGATCCGGAAAGTTTTTTCGTCAGCAGTACCTCTGCGCGCCGGCTCCGCATCCGTCGTTGGCTTCGTGGTCGCCGGGATGACGTCGCAGCAGCTACTTAGACGCCGCCCTCGCCCGCTGACATCAGTTCTGCCTTTTTCCGCGCCAGCCAGCGCAGATCCGGGAAGAGCGGTACCTCAGTCATTTTTTGACTAACTTTTTCTCGACTTTTGTCGACTTTTCTTCGAGTCTCCGACTCCGAAAAGGTGCATGAGGGATGCCTGGCTTCAACTGATCCGCACAGCGTGTCTTTTTTGCCTGGAGTGCGACCACGACCCCAAGTCGTGCTCCGACTGCCGGATGATGGCGCCGAAGGCTTTGGGGGAGCGGTCCCGAAAGCTTCTTGAACATCGGCAGTCGGCTCCGCGCCGTTCGAGGTCCCGGTCGAGAGGGAGGTCGAGGGACCGGTCGCGGAGCCACCACCATTCCGGTTCGAAATCATCGAAGTCTTCGCACTCTGGGTCGGGTAAGTCGAAGCACAAGAAGAAGTCGAAGAAGCTTTGTCGCTCTTCGACTTATCCTCGTCGGTCGGCCGATCCGACGAGGCACGCGGGTGGTGCCCTTCCCGCAGCTCTGCGCGCGGAGCCCGACGAGTCGACTCCGAGTTTCCCTCCCTTTCCGGGACCCGGAGCGACTCCCGCCCAGCTTCGTACATTCTACGAGGCGATGCATGCCACCTTTGGGCGGACCTACCCTGCCGGCGCGCCTTCGGGCCCCGCAGACTCGGTCGGGGGGCCTAGGTCTTCGCTGCCGGCGGCTCTGGCGCCGCAGGCCCCCCTTGGATCCAGGCCTGGATCAGGATCGGCGCCGGTTGACCTCGTTACGTCTCCACCGGCGCCGCTTCTGACGGCACCACTACCGCGTCCGACGCCGGTTGGCCCCCTGGCCGGCGTCGACCCCGGCCTCAATCCCGACGTGGGCACGGAGCCGAACCGGCTTCATCCAACGCCGGATCTGGCGCCGGGTGGGGTTTTCATGCCCCCGTTCACTCCTGGGGTCCCTTTTCAACCACAGTGGCACCCAGAGGATGATGATGAGGAGGACTGGGAGGTGTCAGGTGACCCTTTAACTGACCAGTTGGACAGTTAACAGGACTGGAGAGAGGAACTGGGGGATGTCAGTGGTTTGGACACCTCCCCTGACCATGGCATGTTGTCTCCTCCTACCGTGGCTATGGAGGAGGGAGCATCATACGCAGTGGTGTTGCGTAGGGCGGCTGAGGCTCTCAACCTCGAGCTTCCCACGGTGGCAGTCAGGACTAACCACCTGACGGAGGTGCTTCAGCCGGCTGCGAGCTCTTCGGAGCCCTTGCTACCGTTCAATGAGGCCCTCACCGACGTCCTTTTGGGTACCTGGTCCAGGCCCAACACGGGGGCTCCCATGGACAGGGTGATTGCCCGACGCCACCGCCCGGCTCCGGGCGACCCCACTTTCCTCTCCCAACACCCCACCCCGGAGAGCTTGGTTGTCCAAGCCTCCACTTCCAAAAGCGCATTCCCTACCGCTCCCCCGCAAAGGGAATCCAAGAAGCTGGACCACCTTGGGAAGAAGATTTTCTCTTCCGCCAGCTTAGGACTGCGGTCCATAAACGCCACATGTCTCTTGGGCCGTTATTCCCACTCAGTGTGGGAAACGGTGGCGCAGGTGCTGCCTGAGTGTCCGGAGGAGGCCCGGGCAGTGCTCTCCCAGGCTGTGGCCGCCGGGAGGGATGCAGCAAAGTTTGCCATACGTTGTGGGCTGGACACCGCCGACTCTCTGGGCAGGACAATTTCAACGTCGGTAGCGCTTCGTCGCTACGCCTGGATGAGGTCGACTGGCTTTTCAGGGGATGTCCAGAACACCTTGATGGACATGCCCTTTGATGGCCGTTGCCTTTTTGCGACAAAGAAGACATGCTCTAGAGCGTTTCAAGGACCTCACGGGCTACGGCCAAGTTCTTGGGCCTCTCCACCCGCCGTGTGCAGTCTGCTTTTCGCCCCTTTCGTGGCTACGGAAGGGGTGCCCCGCTACGTCCTGCCCAGAGCCACAGACCGCAGCAAGTTACTCAACCTTCGCGCGGCCGGGGACGTGGGAACAACCCTCGTGGTTCCGTGGGCCAGCGGGCGGGCCAGTCCACCAACTCCGCAGCAGCCTCCAAACCCTCCTAGTCCGACCTTTCAGGCCCATCAAACGCCAGTGGGTGGCAGGATTCGCCATCACCTCCCCCACTGGCGCACCATCACGTCGGACAGGTGGGTTTTGCAAATAGTCCGAAGGGGCTACTCCCTCCCCTTCGAGACTACCCCTCCGGCCATGCCACCAAGATACCACCGCATGGGGACCATCTGGCCCTTCTCCAGCAGGAAGTTACGGCTCTCTTGGCCAAGTGAGCCATCGAGCGCGTTCCTGTCCCAGAAGTAGGTCGTGGTTGTTACTCCCACTACTTTCTGGTCCCCAAGAAGGACAAGGGCCTGCGTCCTATCTTGGATCTCAGGGACGTCAACCGCTTCATCCGGAAGGAGAAGTTCAACATGTTTACGCTTGCTCAGGTCTTGTCTGCCCTCGACCCGCAAGACTGGATGGTAGCGTTGGACTTGCAGGACGCTTATTTTCACATCCCCGTCCTACCGGCCCACTGGCGTTACCTACGGTTCACGGTAGGCCACGAGCATTTTCAATTTACCGTGTGTAAGGAAGTGGGTTTCTGTTGCAGTAACCCCCCCACTTTTTGCCAGACCACTGATGCACTTTGACTTGATGTGCCCTGGGTCCCTGCCAATCAGGTTCCCAGGAACTGTGTTCTTTCCCCAAAACTGTACCCAATTGGCATCTCTAGCCACAGGTCAGCCCCTGGTAAATGGTACCACAGGTACCCAGGGCACTGTGACCAGTGAAGACCTCTAAGGGCTGCAGCACTTATTGTGCCACCCTTAGAGGCCCTGTACCTTTACACACACACACTTCCTTTGCAGGCTGCGTGTTTTGGTGCAGAACAAAGTGAAGTCGACATGACACACACCTCTGTGTGCCATGCCTACAACCGACTGCCCTGGCATAGGTCAGTCACCCCTCTAGCTGGGTGCACTATACCAGTGGTGAGGGTACAGGTGCATGAGCCCTGTACCCCTACAGTGTCTAAGTCCCTTCTTAGACATTGTAAGTGCAGTGCTGCCATTAAGAGTATATGGTGCTGGGAGTTTGTCATTACGAACTCCACAGCACCATAATGGCTGCACAGAAAACTGAGAAGTTTGGTATCAAACTTCTCAGCACATTAAACCCACACTGATGCCAGTGTGGGATTTAATGAAAATGCACACAGAGGGCATCTTTGAGATGCCCCCTGAAAACGACCAGCCTCTGGTGGGTTCCCTGACTGGTACACACCAGCCTGCCACCACGAGACATGTTTCTGGACCCCTAGGGTGGGAGCCTACGCTCCCTGAGCCCAGAAACAAAGCCTTTCCTGGGCTGAGGTGTACACACCTCCCCCAGGCCAGGAAGAGCCATCTGTGGCAGGGGAGCTTCAAAGGTCTGGCAGCCTTTGTAATGCGACCCCCAGCCTCTACTGCTATCAGGAGCAGGCCCCCTTCCTGTCTCCCCTCCCTTTCGGCGGGAAGACAGGCGGGAAAACTAGCCAGCCCAGGAGGTGTGCCCACCTCTGCCAACTCCACCCCTCAGGTGGGGGAGGCGAGGTGAAGCCCACTCTCCAGTGCTCGCCATCTTGCAGATGGCAGGCACTCCCCAATCAGGACTAGGGATTGTGCTCACTCCCCACGTGGGGTGAGCACACCAAGGGTGTAGTCACCCTAAGGTCAGTAGCCCATTGGCTACTGACCTCAAGACTCCTAAAACGCCCCCTAAATACAGTATTTAGGGGCAGCCCTGAACCAGGAAGGCAGATCCAGCAACAACAAGAAAAGGAAGGAGGACGAGAAGCCGTGCAGAGCTAACAAGAGGAAGACGCCCACTGACTTGGCCCCAGCCCTACAGGCCTGTCTCCCCTCGAACCTGCTCCTGCAAAACCCCAGCGTGTCCAGCGGCCAGCAACCTCAAAAACCCCGGAGGACCTGCCTGCCTTCACTTTCCAAGCTGTTTCTCCCGTGAACACCGGACGTGTTTGAACTGCAGCTTCTGGTGCCAGCCAGGAACCGCGAATCCTGCACACTCTGCACCCGCCGAATCCGGCCCGAGCTCGAGTGGGCAAATACCCAGAGGAGGTCCCCCCGGCGATCCTGACCCGAGATCCGGCGACCCCTGACCTGCCTCAAGCCTCCTGACGACGCCTGCAGCCTCAATCCAGAGGACCCCCCCTACCGCGACCAGAGCGGGTAAGAAAATCCGACGTCCCAAGGCACCCCTGCGCCCGACGCCCCATGGCCTTGTGTGCCCAAACCAACATTGCCTAACCAACCCTCTACATCCCAACTTACCCCTCGAAGTGGTGGTAGCTCCTGGAAGATGCTCGTCCCCGAGCCTGCAGTGTTTCTTTGTCCCGTAGAATCTCCATTGAAATCAACAGGGCACCCGACCTCAAAACAGCACCCTGCACCCGGCCGCCCTAGTGCCGCTGAGGGTGCCCCTTTGGTGCTAACTTGGTCCCCAACGTGCCCTGAGCTTAACCCTAGGAGCTTTGCTCCCACAACCCCGTGGCCTGCTTGCCAGCAGCCACCAACCGGAGTCCCCCTATCCTCCATAGGATAACATTGGGCCTCAACACTCTGCACCCGGCTGCCCTAGTGCCGCTGAGGGTGCAACAACAGTGCATCACTGACCCTGGGAGACCCCTGAGTCTAACCCCAGAACCCTAACTCAAAAGACCGATTCCTTACCTCGAAACCGATAACCTGTTTTTCCTCATAGAGTAACATTGACACTTTTTCTCCCAAAAGTTTCTAAGTGTCGACTTTTGAAAACTAAGAATATTCCTTAAAAATCACACAAATAACCAAAACGCATTTTCTCAACTGTTTTCAGGAAATGTCCCAGTGCTGAATCTAGGAGTCCAGCACTGAGTAAGAAAAGTAACGTTAAAGTAACTTACCTGTGAATTGAATTTCCTTCCTTAGGATAACATTGGTGGTTGTAGGTGAAAAAGTTTCTAAGTGTCAACTTTTGAAATACAAGAATATTCTTTAAAAATTGTACAAACTGCAAAAACGAAATTACTTACCTGTTTTAAGTAAATGTCCCAGTGCTGAATCTAGGAGTCCAGCACTGGATTACAAAAGTAACGCAAAAGTAATTTTACCTGCATTTACCTTAAAAGCCATTCATTTCAATGTACTGCATTTACGAAGTATTGCAACCTATTGCATCCCCTGTAAATCAAATCAAGTACAATCTTCATTGCTTTTTAAAACTGTGTACAACAAGTAACTTATTACTGAAAAGAATTGAATGCTTACCTGTATCAGGCTTGCTTGGTTCTAAAATAAAATAGTATATTTTTTTATACAAAAATAATTGGCCTAGAGTTCAGTTCTTGTGTGTGTGAATTCATTTGCTGCCTGAGTGTGTACATCAAATGCTTAACACTGTCCTCTGATACTGCCTTACTGCTCGACCAAGCTACCACTTTAGAGAGTAAGGTTCTATCTAACTTTAACCTCTGCCAAACCTCTGGAGACCCTTGGACTCTATACACACTGTACCTCACTTTGGTGCAGTATATATAGAGCCAGTTTCTTACACCGTGCTCCCCTTTGGCCTTACCGGCGCCCCTCGGGTGTTCACGAAAGTGATGGTGGTCGCAGCTCATCTACGCAGATCAGGGGTTTCAGTCTTCCCCTATCTCGACGACTAGCTGTTGAAGGCGGGCTCGCCCCAGGCAGTCGTCTCCCACCTCCAGACTACGGCCGACCTCCTGCATTCGCTGGGGTTCTCCATCAATGTGCCGAAGTCACACCTGATCCCCTCTCAGAAGCTCCTCTTCATCGGAGCGGTTCTGGACACAACGCGGCTTCGGGTCTATCCTCCCGAGCAGCGAGTGCGGGATATTCAGGCTATGATTCCGATATTTCAGCCTCTATCCCGGGTTTCGGTCAGAATGACTCTGAGGCTGCTGGGCCTCATGGCCTCCTGCTGGTCGATCATGCCAGGTGGCATATGCGGGCTCTGCTGTGGGACCTGAAGTACCAGTGGACGCAGCATCAGGGGAATCTGTCCGATTGCGTCCAGATCTCGGAGGGCACTGCACGTCAACTTAGTTATAGATTCCTTACCGCCCCAACCATCCTCCCAGTTCTGCGAACTGATTTCTAGGGTTAAGGACATCCTTTCAGGGCCCTAGTTTTGTGCACCAGTGGTCAGTGTCTTGCATGACTGTGTTTCTGGCGCGGAAAGTCGTGTACAGAACTGACGTCCGCGCGGGCGGTGTCTTCAGTAGCTGCCGCCGCATCATCCCGGTGACCACGACCACGGGCGCGGAGCCGACCGACGCCACTTTCCGACGCGCAGAGGTACTGCTGACGAAAAAACTTTCCGGATCCAGTCTGACGCCTGGGGGTAATTCTAAGGTAAGGAATCTATAACTAAATAATGTTTCTTACAGATATATCGTTACCCAAGGTAAGTAACTTGTTCTTTAGTATTCTGCGTGCCTGGTTATCTGCTTGAGATTCACTTGAGTTCTTTGTTGAAGGTTTCTTAGGTGCATAGACTGGGCGATCTGTGGTAACTTAGTATTATTGAGGATAAAACCAGACTCTTGCCAGCAAGGACATTTTTCAATCAAGTGATCGACAATTTATAGATGTTGTTA